>VYXH01007529.1:319753-394768 GCA_013397275.1 Burhinus bistriatus
CCCCCCCCCTTTTTTTTTAGCCAAACCTTTATAGGGATTAGGTCAGGTCAATCCTGAATTTCAAAGACAATAAAACACCGGTCCCAAAATTGCACCTGGAAATGAACAGACAGATGCCCCAGACAGATGCACAAGGCTCCATACTTGGCAGGAAGAAAGCTATGGGTATAATGCTCCCTAGAAAAATATTAAATAATTAGACATGGATATTGCTTCGGCAAGTCTACAGAGACATTGTACTGCATAGCTCTACAACAGAAAATATATCAACAAAATATGTAATGTATATGTACATCTCAATTAGAAAACAGATCCTACGGTTTTAGAAAATCCTTGCTACATTCAGTCCTCTGTCACAACACTACCTTTTCCCACAGAGATGCTGTGAGAAACGACTTAAAGTGAGACTTCACTCCACATACAAAGGGTGACTAAGCAGGGCAATTATGCCCTGCTGCAAACTTCCTCATCAGGGTGAATCTCTGGCCATGTGTGTTTTTACTGCGGAACGTAGTAAGTTAGTTCTCTTTTAAGTGGTGCATATATACACATAAAGCACAGTTACCCTGCATCCAGCCAAATCTCAATGTCCGGAGCATTCATGTCTTTGCAAGTGGTTTCGTTAGCGGGAGTGGGCTGAGAGTGCTCATACGGTCACTTACTGCAGCTCAGCTCCCAGATAGCAATTCACTGAGCTGCGCTGGCCTCTCTGCTTGCAACTCTGTGAACACATTGCCAGAAGCATTTCACTTCTGCACCTTATTTCAGGACCCTTCCACGCACGTTTTCTCTTGCACTGTACCCAGTTGTTATTAAAACTGCTTTGGTTGGAGCTGAACCCATTTCACTTGATCGGGTCAGATCAATAAATTATAGGGCTGTTTCTGACAGCTCAGAAGAACGCGTGTGGGAAATGTTCCTTTTTGAAGCAATGGGTAGGAAGTATCCCAGACGCACAGATGGAGACCATGTGTCCACTGAAATTAAATGGAGCTCAGGCTACGCACCCAGAACAAAACACTCAGGCCTTTAGTAGTGGAAGGCTGTTAAAAGACCTTAGTGATGACACTCATGCAACCTAATATCTCCATTGATGATATACACTTATTTCAACCACCTAATGAAATTGGGTGGTTTTATTACTTTATTGCTTTCTTGAATTTAATAACATATGAAAGAAAAATTAAATGACCATTTTCTCCATGGTGGAGTCTCTGTTTTCAATTGGTATCTTGTTTCATTCATTTTCTTCGTGTTTAAATGCTGTTCTACCCCCCTACGTTGGCAAAGTTTGAACAAATATACAACCCACAAAAACTTAGGAAAAGGGTTTCTGGTTTCCAGTCAAATCTTATTGAACCCAGTAAAAAGCCACCTTATAGAAAGATTCAGGAAATCTCTTAAGCATGGTCATACGTTCATCTTTATTCAGAAAAGCCTTTAAGCATGTGCTTAGCTCCACTTCATTGAGAATTAAGCACATGCTAAAATTCTTTCCTGAAAGAAATGCCCTTTGGTCCACCACCTACTTGCAGATGATTGGTGTCTTCATCACTCAGCCGCATAGAACCAAGTTTCGCTATGGTAGATGCCAAACCATTAATTGAGCAATGTTTGAGGGCTCAGTGAGAGGCCTGGGGATCTAGTTTTTCAAAATCAAAGCTCTGTGACTATCAGGGGACTGCGGGTCTACTCATAAACCATGTGACAACTTAGCACCAGCAAAAGGAAAAGGAAAAACAAATATTTCCTTGAAATATTTAACATAGAGGGGGCAGTAAGAGATGGGATAACTGATGCTTTCCTGTTTGCTCATAAATGTGGGGTGTTCCTGAAAACAACCACCCTCCCTCTCAGGGTTTGCCATAGCCATGGACTTCTGCTTTATCAGTATAATGAGGCAAATCCTTGCCAAGTCCCATTGCACAGTGGCAGAGACCTGAGGAAGTGTGCAGATCATCTGCTATTGTGCATCCTCTGTTGGGTGAGGAGTTAACAGAGTGTTTAAGTCCAGGAGACGATAAATGATTCAAAATACGTGCTATCCTGAGCTGCCACACCTTGCCCCCTTTTACCATTATTTTCAAAGCTACCTGTCCCACTTCATTTCCTGTAATACCTCAAATTGGTGCTGTGGGCCATTCTTGCACGCAAAGGGTCAAATCCAAAATGGACCATTCCTGGACAAAATACTCATGTACCCAGCTATAGGGGAGATGCTGAGTTTCTCCATCCAGCCAAGGCCTGGGTATTTTTCCCCACCTGCACACCTCAGGGGAACAGTAAATCCATCATTAGTACCATTGCACATATTTCATGAATAAAGTACTTAATGCACTGCAGCAGAAATGAGAAGCTAATAGCGTTAAAATCAGTTTGTCACAGAAGGAGCTGGCAGGCTGCCCTGCTCACCGAAACAACAAATTGACATCAGTTACACTCACAATTGAATGAGTCCAGCAGCCAAGGGCTCCCAGAGGCCTGAGTATAAGGCATAGCTGTGAAATGGCACGTGGAAAAGTTATCGATTAATTTATCTGGAAAAAGCAGCAAAATAATCAACATCTTGTAACCTTTAGCAATATTTTGAAAAATGTGTTTCTTGCCCACCCACAAGCTTTTTGGGGCCAAAGTGGGAGGCCAACTTATTCATGGTAGTTGGTGGCCCACAGGGCTCCTGATCTGCAGACAGGAAGCATTTATTTCTATAAAGTACACTGAATTAAACCCATATGGGAGAACTGTCAAATCTCAATTCTTGGGTGCCTGTCCCAGGAACCTCAAAATTAGGCAGGACACTACAGGTGACAGAGGTTAGCAAATCTGCGATGGAGAGCAAAGGCAAGGCATCGGTAAAATAAGCACAATAATCTCAGAGCTAGACCACTTGTATTGGATACTCACATGTATAGGAAATAAATTGTCCTTCCCAATATCTGATGTATTTCAGTTTGGAAAAATAATGGAGAATGTCCTAGACCAAGAGCAGAATGTCCCAAAAGACTAAGTGACTTGTGAGCTGCCAGTCTTCACTTCTGTTACTCCACATCTCTGGCTTCTTGGTCTCCATGGGCAGAGCCTTACCTACTCCTTCAGATGTAAGAACTGGGCACAGTCCAGGCTCTCCCTTTTTCTGTGGTCAAAAGAAAATAAGTTGAATTAACATGAGCAAGCCTGCAAACTCATACCCAGTCCTTTTTATGGGATGTGAGCTGTGCACTTCCCACTCGCTCTTTCTTTCTGGAAAGGAGACACTGAAGATCATGAAGATGAATGTCTTCTGCATATGATGGCTTTGATATCCCTTTTAAGGTTTAGGTATGCAACTCTGTTGATAAGCACCAGCTAAGCCATGGTAATGGGTCATGTGTGCTCTCTAAGGCTGCTGCAGATGACAGCTTAAATACACTGGTTTAGGACTCTTGCTGAGGCTTCAGCTGATGTGTTTTACCTGCCTGTCACTGCAGGTTAACAGCATAGTTGTGGCTGTCTGCACTGCCTCCCCTGACATGCTGTGACTTGGGAGCTGCAGCTGCTCCACGATTATTACTACTGGACACGGCTACTTGATTGGGGTTTTCACCAGTGTCTTAGTCAGGATTCTCTGGATCCTAACTTGGAGGACTGTCACTGGCTCCTGGATTTGAAAGAAGAAAGTACAGCACAGCTGAGAAGCTCTTTCAAGCCCCCTGCGAGGCCAGTTTTGGGAACTTCAAGATCAGCATTCAAACTTTCCATGAGCTGCAAAGGGAACCTACGAAAACATCCGACATGACAAAGATGTTCCAATGGATACCAATAACATGGGCTCAAGAGGGATGTAGGCTTTATGGCGCCTTATAATCTCTGCACACAGGTACCCCTGCCCTGCCCTCTGCAACTACTTCATGTCCCATGTCCTACAAGCTCTCTCTCCACCTTGCTTCTAGGAGGTAGCCACCTTATCACCCCTGTCGCTCAAGCTCCTTCGCTATACACCTCTTCTCTACAGGTGCCAGCTACTTTTTTTGTCAGAAATTCAGTAAAGCAAGTATTTTGCCCATTTCTGTTTAGCTTTGAAGTTTGCTGCTTCTATTTCAGATTTGAGGGAGGGCTTGTGAACCCAAACACTTGTTTAATTTTTCCAGCTGTACCATATGGTCTAATAAAAATGAACACCTCATTCTGCTAATCTTGCCCTGTTGTCCTATGGATATTCACACTGGGAGAGCTGTTGTATCTGGCTGGATCAGAAAAAATGTGCACCTGTAACAAGTAATACTCTACCCAGGGCAGGTGTTAGAGATTGTGTCTCTGTGACTTATTACCAAGCTCATGCAGCAATCAAAATTAATCCTTTAATGTGTGTGTAAAATTTTCACAATCAAGTGATTAGAGAGGTCCTTGACTGTTGAGCCGCAGGATGGGGAAGGGCCTCAACAAGCCAGTTAGTCCAGTATCAGTTGAAAGCAGGTCATTCCCCGCAGGTTTGCCTGTCCTGTCCTCAAAGCCCATTGGTGACAGAATATATGCAGCCTGTCCAAACAACCCAGACCGGTGCATCTGTCCGTTTCCTTAGAAAGACTATTTTAACCTGAAAAGATATCTTGAGTCTTTCTTGACCTAATTTAAATCCACAGTTTGTCATAGTCATCACTACAATTCTGAACAAATCATGTCTCTGTGCAGCAGTTGTTTCACGTGTCCCTTTGCTCCTCTCTTTTGTAGGTTAAACAATCCCTTTTCTTGCATTTGTTTATTGGGAGAAAAAAGTCTAAGGCATGTGGGACCTGAACCTGTGATCGCAGGCTGGGAGATCAGCATCTCATGCATGAAACCACTGGGACTGCTACACACCATTTATGGCTTGGATTAGTAAAACCTGTTGAAGTTCTCTCTATGCCAAACTTTCTTCTATGGAAGCTACATTCTTGGACAAATTTTCATGTTTAGTAATTGAGGAAAAATCATGTCATCATCACAGGGAGTCAGTTTGGTGCGTCTTAGCAGAGGCAGCAGAGCACTACAGTACGTGATACGTGTGGATTTAATGCTGACAATATAAATAGGACACGGATAGGGATATCCTTCCTTTTAACGTTGCGTAAGTGTGAAAAGGTGATCTGCACATTTCTACAATCAGGGAATGTTGTCCGTTTCCTGATTCTGGCACTAACTCTGCATTTAAATTCCAACCATATTGTTACAGTCCATTAATTTTCATAGACCGGAGCTGTTGCAGTGCCACACAGGGAAAATATGTACCACAGATGTGTTTGCTGTTATGAATTTTTCTCTTTCTTTTTTTTTTTTTTTAGAAATAGCTGTAAAATAAAATAATAAAAACAGTCAAAACAACCCATACTTGGACTAAAATTAAATCCATCTCACTCTTTGGCTTGTTGCTGTAGTGCTAAACTTGGGAACACTCCTGCCACCTATTTGCAATGTAATTAGAGTTCATTTGAAGTCTGATGGAATCTCACTCCTATTCCAAAGAGCGTCAGTTGCAATAAATTACTTTCTTGGACCAAAGAAAAGCTATTCCAAAAATTAAAAAGCAAAGGGCAACTATGCTGCAAGCATCTGAGAGGGGTCTAGCTTGCTCAGCTTTTTATGGATGGAATGAAACTGCCATTAAAAGCAGCTCTAGAGCATTTGCTCAGAGGAACTTGTCCTATAAAGTTGTTGCTTGTTGCAGTTATTCTTTCTTTCTGTGTCACTAATTTTGAACAGCAGGATAAAGGCAGTTGGAGGACACCACCACAGCAGGCACAGAAATACTTGTTGTCAGAATAATTCCCTGCATTAGGAGGATGAGCTAAAAAGGCACAGGGCCAAACTTGGCTTATACTAATGCCCCTGCTAGCACATGACTTACAGAGAAACACCAATGATGCTTGAATACGGACCTTCTGTCGCACAGTCGCTCCCAGTACACCAACAAACCCAATAAAAATGCTGTTTCCAGGAATGACACTGCAAATTGGCCAGTCCTTTCCATCATTTTCCATTGGAAATTATTGCATAAAGTAGGAAAATTGAGAATTCCTTTAGGTTCCCTCCAGATCTGGGGTGTCACTATTGTTTTATGTGAATACAGTATGTGTACGGGGTTTTGCCTATTTTTTAACAAGAGATTAATTAGGCTCTAATGGAATGCCCTTTGCAAATTTATATTAACCTCTCCATCCAAAAAGGTATTTTTATATCCCAAAAAGCTGAATTAAATATCCCTCATAGACATACATGATATATTCTATATAGCTTACGTACATCTACATGCTTACATCAAGCATATGCCTACATATATATAATTGCCAGTTAATACTAAGTTAGCATGGGAAACCGAAAGCAAGTAGATTTTTATGCCAACACTGGTATGCTTACTTGACAGCTATACAAATTTAATATGAAATACTGTATTAGACCCCACCATAGCTACCAGGTATAGGTTTATTGTATCAAAAGAAAGCTATATGCACTGTTCGGGTTTCCTGGTGTTCATGACTTCCTTTCTCACATGGTTTCATGCCTTTTTTTTTGGTGAAGCTTCATTCAGTGCAGCTTGGCAAGTGTGGTCGTCATGGTCCCATTGACTTAACAGGGTGATGACAGTTTGCGTCTGCAGAGGATGCATCCCAGAAGAAACTTCTTTTGGAGTAAAGTGTTAGCATGCCCAGAGTTTATCAGGAAAACTTTCATAAGCAAATGTAGAGCCTAAGAGGTACGTATGGCATTGATTTTCCACTTCACTGAGTGAAGTGAGTGACTACACCAAATGCAATTTCTTCTACAGTATCTGGAACATACTTAGTTGTGTCATCAGAAGTAATCTTTAAGAAAATGAAGACTTTACCATAGCTATTAAAAATGTAGCAATAAAGCTGAAAATCTTATGAGGTGGTGAAATAAGTGGTCATAATTCATTTTTATGAGAAGACAATAGAGTGAAGACAGACCCAGACTCTTCCTAGAGGTGCACAGTGGGCAAGAGGCCATGGAGACAACTTGCAAGAGTAGAAATTCCAGGTTGATATTAGGAAAAAAATATTCCCAATGAGGGTAGTCAGACATTCGAGCAATCTGCCCAGTGAGGTTCTGCAATATCCATCCTTGGGGATACGCAAAACTCAGCAGGAGTAGGTCCTGAGCAACCTGATCTAAGCTAGCTCTTCTTTGAGCAAGTGGTCAGACTACATGATTTTCAAAAGTCTCTTCCAACATACATTATTCGGCTTCCATGACTCTGTGATAAAATTTCATAGTTCACAGGAGTGAAATAGCTTTCCTGTATTCCCAGTTCTTAAACAGGCTTCTCTGACAGGGATGGGAAAGCCACAGGAATTCTCTGCTTTAGTTTTTCTACCTGAAAATGGAAACTAAAATATTCACATAATCACAGTGGCATTTATGTAGTGTACACCATCACTGTCTGCCATGTGCTTCAGGTCCTTAGAGGATTAATATCATATACATATTTAAACACATTATGAATAGCCATTAAATAGTAAGAGCAACACTGCAACTTGTTTTTAGAAATAATACTTGGCTGTTGGCAATTGGGTTATAATTCCTGAAAATGTGCTTGTAAATATCGCCTGGAGAGCTGGGACAAGCTATGGGTTGCCTATGACTTGTCTGCGAGGTTTGTGTTACCGTGAAGAGGTGATTTTCATGCCTTCACATGCTGCATTACATCAAGCCTGCTTGAAACCTGGTCTGAAAGGTTTCAGGTTGAAAGCCTTCAAATGAAGCCAAGACGCATCCTTAGGCAAGTAATGGAGTTCTCATCATTTGGAGTACACAACTGGCCTCTAAGTTAGCTCATTTTTCTTCTGGCCCATGACTGAAGAGATACTTTAAAATCTGAGCATCAGTAGGTGACCAGCAATGAATCCTGAATGGGTAGCAGAGAGTGAAGAAAGACTGAATTTACTTACGCACAGTTACCCTGGCTCACTTCTACAGGGCAGGTATTTGCACAGGCTTAAGTTCCCCTCACTCCAGAAGAGGCACAGAGAGTACTTGAGAACTACTTAAATCCTTAAAATAGGACTTAAGGGCTGGTCTGACCATCTGTACGGATGGGAGTGCCACCTACAAAGAGCAGCATGGCCCAGACAAAGACCTGTTCATGGGAGAGCCCACAGATAATGAATAACAAGAGGTGTAGCTGAGACATATAACTGACCAGAACAGGAAAGAGATGTTCAACGCTCCAGCGGGATTTTGCATCCAGACCATTATAAGTGTGCATATGTGTGTGTGGCTGCATACACGTATATAGGAAGAAGAAACTTATAAAACATGCATACACACGCTAAGTGATTCTTGTGATTTTCTTAGCATGCTTGGGAAGGTTGAATGAAAAATAATGTCAGACTTGTTCTGTATTCAGCTATGGAGGACAAGAAATGCTGCTGCTAATAAAGGCAGATTTGGCAGCTGCAGCGCCTTGGCAAGGGTACAGAGTTCCTTCACGAGCTACTGAATAGCTCCAGCTGTGCAGAGCTTGAAATGTATCTTGAAAGCACTGAAAGACAGCTGTCCTGCTCCGCTGCCCCACTTGCCTGGCTGAAAGAGGATGAGGGCATTTTTAATTGTAAGCTTATGCTGTACTTTGGGTTCTTCCCCTGCACATTCTCCCTTTTCCTGGTGCAATAACATAAAAGGGAGACCTTCTCCATGGAACAGCCAGCAGGTATGGTGTGACACCAGTCAGCCCAATGCAGGATAAATCGTATTGCAGATTTGAGCCACGTCCCATTGTTAGCAAAGGGAGAGACTGCTGCCAGAGGCATGCTTTGTATTACGGCAGAGTTTCGATATTCATCCAGCTCAGGCAATTATATGGATTCTCTGTTGTTTTGCTCCACCAGGGAGATAAGATGAAACTTTTTTTGTCCTGTGTTTGCAATGAAGTTAGGAAGGCAGGAGGAAAAGGAAGGTGCACTACAACCCTTTGGTAGAGGAAGGTCTGCTGCCTCCTGCAAAAATGTCAGCACTATTTAATAGGGAAGTGGTCTTAAAAGTGGTGGCTGTGTCCCCCTCTATACCAGGAAAAGCACAGGGCCACCCCTGCAATGCCTTGCAGAGTGTGCTCAGCTCTGCGTGAAACGCAGTCTGCAGGGCTAACCATAAACTTACACTAAATATGAACTCAGTTGTTGAGAGGCTAAATTAGGGCTTAACACTTTCTCAGTCAAGAGGCAAATATATTGGCCACCATATAAGTTTTTCTCATACTTACTGTTCAGCTTCTTCTGACTGTCAGAGTGGGCACAGCTCCCGCTTTCACTGCCATCCCACCACACAGCCCCACACTGCAACAAGCTCTTTGCCTCTGCTCTTTCCACTGGGACACTGTTGAGAAACCTCAGTGGTCTGACGGTTAGAAGTCTTCTTCCAGTTTCCAGACTCAAGCTTATTTATGGCCATTTCATACTCTTTTCTTCTTGTGCCAATGTTGTTTCAAATACTTCTTCTTCCTTCAGGTGTTTCCCTGAAACATTTTGTCCAGGTGAGTGGATCTGTGGGCATGTGTGTATGTGCACACACACTGTAAAAACTCTGATTTATTTCTATAGAGACCTGTCAGCCTTCACTTCTCTACACTAAACAAAGCTAATGGATGCCTGCCCAGTTAAACCTTTCCCTCCTGGTTTTGAAGTCAATGAAAAGTCCATAGGGGAAAAGCACGTTTTGGTGACTCAGTGCCTTAGATAGCACTTGTTAAGGCACGCAGCTATTTCACAGCAGGGAGTCACTGCCTTGATGCTGGGAGTCAAGCAAGACAATCTGAATAGTTCTAAAGTGCCAGGAGACTCACTCTGGAATGACTACAGTGACTCAAATGCCTTGTTTTATCCAGATTGAGGTGGGAAATTTTGGTCATGTTGTTCATTACCACCTAGAACCAACAAGGAAAAAAAAAACTGGCAATGTCAACAAGACAAAAAAATTAGCTATTACTTCCCAAAAATACAAGAGGATTTTTCTTTCTTTTTCTTCTTGCTCACTGAAACTCAGGATAAAGGCAAATGTGTTGTTGCAGCCAGAGCTATCCTTTGAGGTGATCTGTAAGGTCAAAACTAGGGTTTGTTTTGAGGCAGCAGGTATATGGAGAGGTCATGGGACGGGGAGGGGATGCACTAAGCTAAAAACTGGAGTTGCTGGAAGATAAAATAGGGAGTTGACAGGAATCCTGGGGAATGGGCCAGTTTAATTAGAATTCTAGTGGGATTAGAAAAAAATATATTAACATGTTGTTTCTTAAGCATTGGGATTTAGGGAATATTTCTTGGGCTTCCTGTGGCTCCCTTCCATGTGGATTCTCTCATGTTGAATAACTATGCTCAGTTCACACAGTGACCTTTCCCACTAGGTTAGTCTCTGTCCTGTACCCCACTGCTAATTTTCCTGCATATTTTAAAACATAATATTGCGATGCCCTTCTCCTTTCACCAAACTGCACTGAAGTCAGCCAACAGCATCAATAATTATTAAATGGGGGGTAAGCCTGACAGACAAACAAACAACTACAGCACAGCTGCATAATCCTCATTTCCTTAGGAAATGAAGCAGAATATTACAAACAGTGTCCATATATTAAAGCTATGTAATATTTTAATAAGAAGGATGTAGATGTTCCCCCGTTGAGACCCTACTTGGCTTTTAGGCTGGCCTTTTTTTCTTTCTTTCACCTTCCTCTGAAGATTAAGAGCTTGATTGCAGCTGGAGACAGGACACATAGATTGCCCGAAAGTGTCTAGTTGTACCAAACCACATCTGAAAATCATATATGCCTGGTTAAACTCATTGCCAGGTGCTGAATCTGGGAGGAATTTCTTGCCTGGATTTGTAGAGTGGAGGATTGTCCCCTTCCTAGCTTCATCCGTGTGTTTTCATTTAGGGAATTCCCTGATATCGCTGGGGTTCAACACATCTCTGCTGTTTCCCTGTGGCATGCCATTGCTCCAGAGACTTGAAGAAACTCCAACACTGATGCTCTGGCATATATGTATATACCTTATATATTTCTATGGACCTTATGGACCTTCTGTGTATTGCAAGATCACCTGCAGCAGCAAAAAGGGGGACTTGGTGACTCAGATGGTCCCCTCAGGGACAAAGTTCTCGTGAGTTTTGCTGAGGGATTTACAATGGTGCCCATGGCTTGTCTCTTCAGTCTTTAAACTGAATGATGACAAAGCATGGGCTCAAACACTCTTCTCTAGAAAGTGCCAGGGACCTTCCCCAGTTGGTAATTTAAATCAGGTGGCTGAGTTTCAGAGAGAAGAGATTTTAGCTAAGTTAACTATAAGGAGACAATATTTTGTGGCCTTATTAAATCAGCATCACATCTTCTGAGATGCATTTGGTTGTATGCTATTATTTACTAATATTTTTGTTCATAATTTACATTGCAGCTATGCTCAAGCAGCTTGAGATGTGTTCTGGAAATAGAGGTAGACCCTGCATAAAAGCCTTATTCTGAAATAGGTTAGGTGGAGAGGAAAATCAGCATAATATATAAACATCTTGCTAGGATATAAATAGCACTATTAGTGGTGTCATATGTCATGGTTTAACACCAGCCAGCAACTATGACCGCGCACCCGTTGGCTCACTTCCCCGCCCCAGGGTAGGGAGAAGAGGGAGAAGAGGAGGAGAAAAGAAAAAAAACCTTGTGGGTTGAGATAAAGTCAGTTTAACAGAACAGTAATGGAAAAGGAAAATAACAATAATGATAATAATAATGTTAAAAGAATATACAAAATAAAGTGATACAACACAAGTCGCTCTCACCACCCGATGATCAGTTGCCCAGCCCGTCCCAAGCAATGATAACGGCTTTCTTGTCTGTGGCCAACCTCCATTTATATATTGAGCATGACATCTGTGGTATGGAACATCCCTTTGGCCAGCTTGTCCTGTCTATGCTCCCTCTCAGCTTCTATGGGAAGCTGAAAAAGTCCTTGACTAATATAAACATTACTTAGCAACAACTAAAACAATGTGTTATCAACATTCTTCAACATTCTTCTTCTCATACTAAATCCAAAACACAGCAGCTACTAGAAAGAAAATTAACTCTACCCCAGCTGAAACCAGGATATCATGGTAGATTATGGGAGCTACAACAGCATCGTCAAACACAGGTCATGCTTTTAATCGACTTGATGCTTTAGCAGGAACCAGACCAGCACTAGATGCTTTAGATCTTGTTTGATGGAGCACATGGACCTGTTTCTGTACAGGAAGTCCAACATAATGGGAGGTACACCACTAACACGGGTGGGGGAATGTACATGACTTTATCTCCAGTTGCTGTATGGAAAGGTATGCTATTAATACAGCTGGTCACTTCTAGTTGGTTATCTATTTTATAGAAGCAGCTGTGATGGTGACTACCATCTCTTTGGCTGCATAAAGATAAGACTCTGGTGTCCTTGGCAGACTACAGGTAATTCATTTACTGAGCAATGTTATAATCTACCTATCTTAGCACAAATGTGGCATTCAAATCTCTCAGTAAGTTATCTATAACCTCTATTTTATGGTAATGTTTCACCATTCCAGTCTGTGGAAGCTGGAAACCAAAATTTTGTCACTAAGTACAACATTCATCAGACTTGCTGAAAGGTCAGAATAGCATTTTCCAGCATCAAATACTGGGCAGCCAGCAAATATAGTGACTTCCTGAGCAGCCATAACTTTGAAATGAAATCAAGCTGGGCTGAGGGAGCTAATATCTTAATCTATGACACCCAGACCACATGTCCACCCTGCACAATAATGTGCCAGTGTGCACTCACACCCTCTTCCTTTCCCCTAAAGAGCGCAATACACACTGTAACTGTCCCCGTAGCACTCTTAAAACAGATGGGAGAGGACTCAACTCCTCTGCTTTAGTAATCAAGCTTTAAACTTGACCCTTCTCAATCCAGACGTGAACCATGGTGCATATGGTGGCAGCGCAGTCATCTTCTCTAGCTAATAGACACGTAGATGGGTCAGTGTTTAGAGGAAAGGGGGGTTTGGTACCTCAGGTAGGAGACTAAAGTTTGGTGGGATGCAGCTGGGGCTGGTATCCCTAAGACTCTCCAAAGCCAGCAGAGAGTAATTGGGTCCTCCAGAGGTTCCTTCATGGGTGTAGCCTAAATTAAGTGCTCTGAAACACTCTCTGGAAGACCCTTTCCACTCCAGTGGCTGTAGATGGAGTCTAAGGAGCTCAGCCTATTCATTTGGACACTCAGCAGGTAACATGAACATCCCCCAGAGCACATTACCTGTAGTGTGTCCAGAGTCACAAGGCAGTTCATGGCTGGGTCCCATGGCAGCCTTGGTCTTCTCCCACGGTATGCGTATGGTACAGATAGCCGCCTATGCAAAGGTCTGCTTGCAGAGACAACTGGACATAGTAGGGACAAACTGGGGAAATGAATAGCCTACCCATAGAGATGAACGCTCTCCATTCAGGGGGAGGACAGTAAAAAGAGAATTTTCACCTCATTTATAAGCTCCTAAAAGCATTATTACTGTCAGAATAAGTAAGACTTAGAAATTGTGGAGTGCAAATAAAAGATGAAGTCCTCCACTCTTTAAATTCACCCGTAGGTTATTACTCAGCTGTTTCTTCTTCAGGTCTCACATGCTTGAAAGCTTGCCTATTTTTTCCACACCTCTATAATTTGGACTAACAAAAATACTTTCTCTTCCTGTAAACCATGGCTTTCATGTATACTGAGACCATCACAGTCCCAACATTATTGATCCATCTGTATAACTCCTCTGCTCACTAAAGTAACAAGTGATTGGGTTTTGGTCCTTCACAAAAGCTCTTTGCAGCCTCTGGATTTGTAATCCCCTTGACCACAGAGGAAGGACTGGCAAGACCCAGAGCCCGCACCCTTGTAGAGCCAAAGCAAGCCTTTGTCACTGTAGTCACCTCTTCCATTACACAAGGAAATGGTACGGATCATACAGAGATATATATGTCGTCAGTACAGCTTAACTACACGTAAGTGCAGAAACAAGTTCTAACAAAGAGTTGGAAGGTACTAGCAAATTCAAGTGATTTGGCACTACTCATTCCCAGAATACTGGAGCTTCCTGAACTAAAGCAGTAGAAAATAGGTAATTCCACCTCATTCAGCACAGACATGAAGCAAACATTAAGATCTAGGCCTGGAACTAACTTACTACAAAGACCCAAGGTTCTGGCAAGAATGGACCCACTTTGAAATTTGAAGAGAAAACATAAACTTCTCAAGTTTGGGAGTTTCATGTCTCATGATTTATATCTACACAAAAGAGGGAATAGGGTGGGGTTGGTTTGGGTTGGGTTTTTTTTGTTGCTGCTCTGGGTTTTTTTAATGTCAGATCACAGCGGTATTACCAAAGTCTTGATTTGTCTTGATAATTCTTCAGAATCCTAGAAATTCAGTCTGGTTCAGAGTGCTTAGCACTTCACAAACCAGTATGAAAACACTGTCCCAGTCCTGAAACCCAAGATGAGCACTGCTGCTCAAAGCCTGGGAGATGGAAAAGACAAGGAAACACGTACCACATCGATGTCCAGACATGAAGATAACCAGACTATCTAGCAGGTCTGTGGTGGACTGTCTCTGGCTGGACACACAACAGCCTGCTCAACTCTGCACCCATGTGCTCTTTGAAACTCCACAAGTCTGAGCAGCTTTGCTGGCCTTTCCTGCTCTCAGTCTACCTGCTATCTCTTCAGAGTAATGGGACCTCAGGCTCACCAAACCCAGGAAAAAAACCCAGTTTCTAGCCAATGTAACTGCTACCATAACAATACAAATGGGAACCAAGGCAAAGACAGGCTGAAGGTGAGATTCAGACGAAGTGCTGGGTCATCACCAGCAGGCACAAGTCCATTTTCAGTGTGGCATGATTCTGCGTTTTGCGTTCTCCACTGTTGCACTTGCTTAGGTGTTTTTATCAGGTGGCTTCACATTGTACTTATTTGGTGGAAACACAGGAAAGCTGGAAAATATGCCATGTTCTGAGACAGCAGCAAGCTCTCTGTGCAGCCACTCCATAACCACCTCTTCCGCGATGCCAGAAAATTGTGACCTCATGGCAAACTTTATCAAGTATGCAGTCAGCCAGGAGCCAGTAATAGTAGTGGTATCTAAACCACCAAAAAAGAACAATTCAAGACAGGGAGAACTAATATTGCTTGAGAAGAACTCAAATTAAGCCAATTCATAAACCTAGACATTCTTATTAAACTGCCTAAACTAACACATCTTGCTATTTCTAGCATTCCAGTACAGTATATATATCCTAAACCACAAGGCATAAAGGATGGGGTTTCTAACCTCATTGGCAGCATGTTTTTTATAACACCATACAGTTCATAAAAAGCTTGGCATGCATTGCTGGATTCATTTATATCCATTAGAGAAGACCAGATGAGCTTGACAGTTTTATTTTCACTTGAAGATTTCTCAGTACTTCAGGCTGTCCTGATGGCATCAGGCCTCAGTGACAACTGAAATATTGCTCACAAAGAGGAATCTGAAGGATCAGTGACCAAATGGGCTGGAAACAATGGTGTAAAATTGCATGGAATTTGCATGGAAAGAATGTGCAAACTAAAGCTACAACTTATCTGTGGGACCAGGGGGGATAAAGGATGACGCTCCCACACAATTTCAGCGACCTTTAGATTAAGCTTTGAAAATAAAGGTCCTGCTTGTCCTCCCAGGATCTTCCGTGAAACTTCTTCAAACCCCAGTGGTGGTCCTGGTTTGCACCCAGGAACCTGAGCAGCAAACCCTCTTTGTTTTTTTCCTTCTGACTGAAGCCCCCCTCCAATACGGCTCTGAATAGAAACTGCATTAAGTGCTGGATCATTCAGTGCTGTGACTTTGTTGCTCTTACCCATAATTTAATTCTGAGGCATTCAGAAATCTCTTAAGTGCCTCCTGATATGCTGGAATAGAGAAAAGAATGCAAAATCAACTTTATTAGTTACTGCACTTTCCATGGGAGGAGAGTACAATGTTTCTGGGAAGAATATAGCCAGTTTCTAAAGGGATGCATTAGAAAAGTGACTTTAAAGACATTTTTCAAGAGACAAGATGTTGATGCTGTACTTCCTCTGGGTAATGCCTTGCATTTCTCCAGACATTCCCACTGATTCCAGGGGAGTCTGTGCAGTAAGGTCTTTTTAACGTAAATATCAGAACCTGGTAATTTAGGCTTAGTCGGGGGTTGTTATGTTTGTTATTATAACCAAGAAGACTCTTTATGCTAGACTGGGACCTTTATTAGATACGGAGTTAAGCTTTCCTCTCTAATTTGAGGGTCGTCTGCTGTCCATTCTCGTTCCAAGAAAACAGTGTTAAATAAATGGATTTTTCCTGACAGAGCTGCTGATGAACAGGCTCTTCAGTTGGGTTATAAACAGACAATAAATCAGATTCTGAGCTGATATAAAGGCATATAATTGAGATGGAGTCAATGGAGATATACCTATTTAGGTCCACTGTAGTTCTGGCCCAATGATTGTAATTTTCTTAGGGTAAGTGATTTCCTGTGGTAAAATGACTATGAGTTATCTGTCTATTGACTCCTGGGGTTTCTGGATTCTGTCTTCACTCTTTAAAAAATACACATTTTGGGTAGACTGTAATACTTTGGATATTATAGGACTGCTGCGATTGTGTTTGTAAGGGAATTCATGAGTTCATATAGTCCATTGCCAGGAAAGGATCAGTCCTACATAAAATAGGCCTAATATTTGTTTATCTAACCAGTTTTTAAAGACTTCCATTACTGCAGATTCCACAACAATGTTAAAGGAAAGTATTAATAAGTCTAGTTACCTTGTAGAAGTGGAGGGAGGTAGGATTATATCTTTAAAAATCATGAATCTTCCTGAGTTTTTGGCCTCTCTTAAAGTTCTCAGAAATTTGCGGGTTTCAATCTAGCTTTCCCAAAAGCATCATACATCGTCAACCCAAACTCATTATCTTGATAATTTTGCTATTGCTCTGCTAGAGGTTTTCTCCTATAGCCTTCCCAGAAAACCACAGACAAATTCAAAGCCCTTTTTTTTCCTTTGATCACCCTATGTCAGTCAGCAGGCAGGACACGGCCTAAGATCTTTGTACCAGTGAGTGAAAACAAAACAAAACAAAACAAAAAAGACCAGAGAAACTCACTCCAGAATGACTGTACAGGCTACAGTTACTACCATAATGTGAGTGAAGTTCACGGCAAAGTGATTTACAGGTCCTAGAGTCTTAGGGGGCATGAACTCAGCCTACTTGCATGCTTTTATAAATCCTATCTGCATCTATATGCACCTGGATACTTTAAGAGAACTGTCTGTCAGGAAGGGATATTTGACTCCAGTGGGCAGTGGACCGGGAAAAGAGGTAAACCTTCCCCCCCCCCCATTCCTACTGTGTCATTCTGCTCCTTTATAAAGTTTTTGTACCCCAAGAAGCTAAGTTATGATAGGGTTCTGCTGAGCTACAGTGGCTGGAAATTACAGATGTTCTAAAATGAGAGCATCTTCAGGCATTCACAGACAAAACTAAACTGGGAGGTAAGGACTGAGATTATACCAGCAAAACCAAGATTGAGCCAGCATCTCTCTGTGTGCAAATTTTAGGCAGTCCCACCAACCTACAGGGGGCCCCATGACTGTCAATAGCTCAGGTCTAGCCAGGGCATACTGAAACATTGGCAGGGAAGACCCAGTTTGCATCTCACTGGTAGTGCTAGGCACTTCAGAAGATTAGCATCAAAGGCACATCTTCCCAGAGTTTTCCTTTGAATCAAGAACTGCGATTGTTCTCTTTGTAATCTGTGTTTTTACAAAGCTGCCACTCCCCAAAGAGCCCTAAAATATTTTGCAAGCCAAAGGCCTCATTTGGATCTGTCTTATATCGATATAAATGAAAATTACCCTGATGGTAGATCAGAATCAAGCCCTTTGTGTAAACAGCATTCTTGAAACTCAGCCTTCTGTTGGGCAGAAATCAATCAGCATGCTTGTTTGGCTTTAACCCTGCTGTCACAAGCAATAAACTTATTGCAGTGGGAATTGAGAGCGTGCATCCAGTAATGACTACACATTTGATGCTCTAGGGTTGACTGAGCTCATGGGTAAAATTCCTCAGGACAGGAACGGCCTTTAGAGGAGGTCAGAAATTGCAAATATCACAAATGCAGTATAGCAAGGGGATGTCAAATCTAGGGTCTCTCCCCAATTTTAGTGCAGATGACCTTGTTAAGTCACACTTTGCTATAGAGGTAATCAAGCCGTTTGATTTGCAGACCCCTATGCATTTTCTCACTGATGTGCAGGCCCTAGTATCAAAAAATTGTATCCCCTAACAAGAGACTTTCATTTTCACAGGTCTTTTTAGAGCAGCTCACAAGTCCAGAGGGTTGTATTGGCTTGCAGTTTGAAAACCCTTGGCTTAAATCACCAGCCTGTAGCACAGTGCAGGCTTCTAAGTACTGCTGTGATGAAGAACAGATAAATAACTTGTATGGGGAATGAACCATTGCTAAACAAGTGACATGGCTGCTCTTGAGCTTTCAAGCATTGGCTTACACCAATGCATGCATTTGCCTCCATGGTTTCAGCATGCTGCTGCTTTAAAAGCCATTTTGGGACAGGGACAGTGTTTCATTGAATTTTCTCTTTAGATAACTGTGAATGGAAAAGAAGGGGGAAAGGGGGTGGCAACAAAAACAGGTAGCACCCTTTTTCCGCTCTCCTCACTTATTTCACTCCATATAAGCCCTAAATTGCTCAGTACAAAACACTTCCCACGGGATATCCCAGGGCATCAAAAGGTCTCATTTTAATTCATTGGTGTTTCTCAGCTAAGACAGAAAAAAGCAAGGGTGCACGTGCATGTGTAGGGGGATTTGAAAACAAAATAAATAACATGAGGCAACTCTGGAGAACAAAATAAATAAACAAACAAATAAATATCGACCTGGTTTTGCTTTCAGGGTGGGAGCATTGCCAAGGAGAGCAAGTTTGCTCACAGTTCTCTGTGGGGTCTTCCTGGATTTTGCACTACAGAAACACAGCACGTGGAAAGCATCGAAGAAACAGACTCCCACCCTGGGTCCACGTTCTTCTTTCCCTGTAAACCCTTCAATTAAAATGCCCCTACCCTTGAAGCACAGAGCTCATTTTGAGGTCCTCAGTGCAGAGCTCAGATCTCCTTTTGCCTTCTCCCCAAAAGGTTTGCTTTAAATAAATAATGATGTGCTGTAAATAAATCCAGGATTATTTTCTCTGGAAAGATTTCTGAGGAGCCTGGGCAAGAGCAGAATGAATGTGGAGGAGTGTTTCAAACCAGAAGGAAAAGATACGCAGGGTTTTAGCTAACTTGCACCACTAAATCAAAGGGACAGATCTAAAAAGCCCAGCAGGAGCGGTGCGTACAACAGCAAAAACCCTCCTTGTAGGTGTTATTCCCACCAGTTGCTTCATTCGTAGCCTCCCCTCCTGAGGCCTGAGTACGGCCCTGCTACATGAGAATACACCCGGAGCTGTCGGGACTTGTGTTTGCTTAATAGTATCGATTGTTTTTAATTATCTGGCTGCAGTTAGGCAGCTCTGCCTTAGTGTCAGACAGTCCCCGGAGAGGCAGGGCTGACGCCTCGCAGCCCAGTCAGCCGAAGCCGCAGTCCCCCGGCGCTGGTGGCAATGACACAGCTACCAGAGGAACTAATACCAAGCAGCATCTGAAAGCAATAAAGCAAACGAAAACTGCAGGGAAGCGTAAGCTGCAGGCGTCGGGGTGGGAGCAGCCAACGCATTTGGGTATGTGGAGAGAATTCATTAGCAGCCATTTTTATCCTGAAAGACATCCCAGTCTTGGAGAAAAAGTTCCTGTTGAGATATTTCCTTGTCATTCATAGCTTTTTATCTCTAATTTTCATCTTCATTTCTGTTTGATTGCTCTCAGATGCCAGATTCCTTTCTTCTCCCTGTTACCAAATGACTCTGCAGTAGCAAGCTTGTTGGAGACCCAGAGTTTCTACTACGACAATGACCATTCACAGCCACTCCAGATATCTCCAGTCCTGTAGCAAAAGGGCATGTATTTTCCTCCCACCAATGCACAGGCCTCCCCATGGGAGGTAGCTCTCAGCACAAACTGGCAGGAGAGAGACTCATAACAGATCGTGGAAAAGTCCATGCTGTGATGGTAGCAGGACCAGTACCCATTCCCATAGTAAAACTACCTGAAAAACAGAACCTGGCAATGTGCTTAAGCCCAGTTTGCTTAAACTTAACTCAGAAAAGTCTCTGTGGTTCATTTTAATTATGGATACATCATGCTTTTAGTTTCACTGACAGAGCACCCCACAAGCGCTCCTTGGAGTCTGATTCACAGGAGAACTACAACCTGTAAATATTTAATAGAAGTGGATACACGGACTTCTGAAATGAATGGGTATCAGAGCCTGCAGCCCATTATTTCCAGAAAGTCCATCAAACAACAGCAGGCAGATGGAGCAACAGCAACAACAAAATCTGGAACATCCCCGAAAATTCACATCTTGTGAGTGCAAATAAGATTGCGGCAAGCTATTGTTTGGATTTAGACCCAAGTTAGCTTTGCATACTTTTGTAGCTCAAGTAAAGAGAATGAATACAGTTCGTCCTACTTGTCTGAACACAAAACTCCTTCAGATGGTTTGCCTGATGTAATGGTCAGGGAGGCATATCTGATGCTGTGCAGAATATAAATGCGTTTCCCTTCAGCTTTTTGCAAGTCCTCCAAACCTACCATCATCACGAGCTAGAGGCAAGCTTAATTTCTGTTGTTAGGAAAAGGGCTGCTCTCTGACTTCAGAAAAGTGGCCCCTCCAGCCCATTGACCTCAAGATCTCCCCTTGGAAGAGAGGCATTCAGGTGCGCTATTGCTTCTTTCCAGTTACTGCTGGGGTAGCCAGCCATCCTGAGCACATTGGTCTCCCTAATATTTGGCCAAGGATGTTGAAAGTAGATGTCTCATCTGCAATGCCACTGTCACTTGGCTGCACTGATCCTGAGACAGGCCAGGAATGGACCGGATGAGCGTAATCCAGGAGATGATAAAAGGGAATTTGTATTCAAGGGAGTCTGAAGCCTTAGGAAGGATACCAAACCCCTCTCTTTGGAGCATGATTTAACACAGATTGAAAATCTTCCATACACTTCAAGGTTTTCTGCTTCATTCCCAGGGATGCTTTGCAAGCATGTCAACCCTAATTAAATAATTCCAAGTAATTACATTGTTTTTGAAAACTATCTGTCAAATATTTACATATATATAATTTGTAATTTACATAATCACAGTAGTACTTCAAGTTCCTGAAAGTCATTGAGTCCTGCATCAAATTGCCTTCAGCCTAAATTGTTTTATCCTGTTCAATTGGGTTATAAAACCTTGGCCACCTAGTGAATCTGGTAGTGGCTATAAATCTCTGCAGCTGGGAAACTGGAAGGCAGCCCTGCCTACCTTACAATGAGAAGAAACCCTGCTTCCCATTCCAATTCAGCAGTGCCTGCAGAGTATAAAGACCTTTCTGAGCAAAATCCTTCAAAAATAGTAGTAAAGAAAAGAGGGAAGGCTGGGGAAGAACACGTAATTATAGATGTTATTTGGAGAGCTCTGCTGTATTCTGAAGGACACTTTGAAAGCCACAGCAGTGATGGGATGGGATTTTTGCTCTGCAAGAGATTGCAGGCGTCCTGCTGCAAGGCGTATTGACCAGACACATGCAGCACCACCATACCACTACCGAGCTATATCACTTTGTTGTACCCACTGCTTGTAAGGCCCTTAGAAACCAAGCGAGCTACAGTGAATGTTGCTGAACATCCATTTCCCAAGGCTATTGAAATAGGATTTTTTTTTCTTTTTTGGTGAATGGCCAATGAATAAAACAATCCTGACGGAAGAAAACCAGCCAATTCCTGGCTTCTGTGTTTGAACTGAATAAAGAGGATCAACTCACACAGTAGGCAAAAAGGATACAACATACTTGTGATAAACTGGTCGCCTTTCATTCCATTTTCTATTAACTTCCATGTTTTCAGTTTTCCTTCCTTCAAAAAATTATTATAAAGCCTTGTATACCATTGAGGTCAAACTAATGGCTCTGTAGTCGCTCAGAACATCTCGTCCTCTCCCTGCTTTTCTTATTTAACCACGGAGCCCAAATCCTGTTTTCCAGTTACATGAGCTACCCATGACTGAATGAATGCATCATTGCTAGTGGACTAGCCAATTCACATCTTTCTTCTTCCAGAATTTGGGGACAGAGACTATCTGTCCTCAAGTCTCCCTTCCTCCTCCTATGTGGTCATTCACATTTCTATAGCCTTATCCTCATTTGTTTTCACTTGCTAATTCACCCAAGTCCTTAATCAAAATGAAGGTGGTCCTGGCATGAGCAGCTGAGCCACCCTAACGCTACACAGGCTGCAAGGGGAAGAACCTGCCTCTCTCCTCCCTCATCTTCCCATGGTCCCACTCATCACTGGCACCAACTTGAGTACCTATGGAGCAGTTTCCTGAGCTGATTCAACTTGCTAATATGGCAGAAAAAACAGTCATGTGTTTTGCTGGGGTAGTTTACTGATGGGTTAAGGAACTGGCAGAAGACGTGGGGTGAGGCCACATGACTGCGGTGGGGAGACGGGAAAGCATAGCAGAGCCTCTGCTTGCTGGCAGGGATAAGTAATCTCTTAAGCCATCTTGCCCCATCTCACAG
Organism: Burhinus bistriatus; assembly: GCA_013397275.1. Lineage (NCBI taxonomy): Eukaryota > Metazoa > Chordata > Aves > Charadriiformes > Burhinidae > Burhinus > Burhinus bistriatus. The sequence goes on from VYXH01007529.1 coordinate 342,518, forward strand.
AACTGCACCCTGAGGCAGAGCATTTGTTTAGTTTTGGTGCCATATTTTTAATCTCTTTGCTCTCGCTGAATTGTTCTCTCTTGTTCCTCTAGCTGAAAAACCTTCTGGTTTTGATTTTAATTTCCTTTGCAAGGTTTAACTCAGCTTGACAGTTGGCGGTTCTCACAAGCTCACTATGCTTTCTGACCTCTAAGATGTGGCTTCTTCTGCTGGTCAGGTCTGTTTTTCAGCCCTTATAACCTTTCACTCTGACTGTTCCAAACATCCTGTTTGAAGTGGATCTTGCACTTGGTTCAGTCTGGAGCCTTCCTCTGCAACAATCGTCCCTATCCTGAGCAGGGTACAAGACCAAAGGTTTTTTTCCACCCTTGCCTGAAAAATATTCTGCACGTCCTCCACAGAACAGTCCTAGAGCTCTGCAGCCCCATTGGTTTTACACCTAATTCCTCAAATTTATTTGAATTTGCCCTTTTGAACCAAAGTTACAGATCCCTTTTTTAATACTTCCGTTTTATTTACATTAATTCATCTCATGATCACAGATCCAAAGTCATTTTTTCTCTAGAGATCTTACTGTCTAAAAGATCAAATCTAAAATCTCATCATCTTGTATTGTAACCAATTTATGAATGGATCAGCCCACACTCAGGACTGTATGGGCCTTTCTTGGTAGCATTTATTTTCTAGTACCTGTGTCCAGAATTAAAGCTTCCCATAATGATACAATTCTCACTTGTATATATATTGCTTCATATACACATACACACATACATATATGAAAGAAATCTTTAGCTTACAGTCTAGCCTGGGAACCTTTACGAGATTCCTGGCATGACTCAGCTTAAATGTCGTTAGTCAGCTTACCCTATACCAATTTCACCCAAATGTATTTTGCTCCGCCCATGCAGCCAGTTCTTATTTCTTGGCAGTCTCTCCTACCATTACCATACAGCACTACTTCTCTCTCCAGTCTTTGTTTCTCTCTCTCCTGACCAGCACCTGTCCTTCATTTCCTGTGCTCCAGATATGATGGCTATTCCACCGTATTTCCATTATCCTTATAATATCCTGTCTTACATCCTGCAATTGGTAGTTCAAGTTCCTCCATTTTATTGCTAATGTCTCTTTAATCAGTAGACAAATATTTCAATGCTTTTTACTGGCCAATATAATTTTTCCACCTGCATTAGACAAAACCTACTTCTTATCAAATTGCATATTTGATTATTACTTGCAGCGGTAATTTTTCCTTTCCACGGAATCCATTCTACTGCCTCACATCCCAGTACACACCATTTTTTCCTTTATGCACTGAATCTCCTCTTCTTCTGTGCTGAATCCAGGTGTCAGGATTACATAGATTTCTCCCAAACTCGCTCCCTCATTTCTCATTTTCAATTTCTCATGAGAGTTTCATACATGTTAGTTTTAATCCTACAATATCACTCTCTTTACTTAGGTGAAATCAATCCACTGAATCTCTTCTTCATTGGTAATTCCCCATAATCAACTGTCTCAAAACCATCCTTCCCAATGAATATTTGAGGCACTTGCTGACCTCCATGTAATGACTTCACCTACCTTTTACAAAGGCTGAAATACTCATCCAAGACTCATTTCTTTGAATGTCTCTCCTAAGTGGGCATAACTATCCTTGATTCCCCCTCACATCCTTTGGGGACTTGCTTTAGCTTCCTAATCCACGTTGCACTCCCTGCTCTCCTCTGGACCCTTTGCAAGAACAGGTCAGTCAGCTCTTCTTGGCAAGGACCCTCCCATCTCCTGCCTTTCTGGGACTGGTATGAATCAGTAGTGCTCTTTCTCCTGCCTGCAGATGGGTGGCTAAGTGTATACTCATCTATCCCTTCTCCCCTGTGTTTTAGCATCTTACCTCTTTGTAGCCTCGTAGGTCCGTGGATGGCTCCATTTTATCTTCTTTTTTTGTTGAATTCTCTTTCCTGCTGCTTTCTTCTTCCCTTTCTGCAATGCAGTGGACTTCTTCCTCAGCTGTGTTGCTCCTCTGCTAGTCTTTTCCTCTTCCTTACTTATACAAGCCACTGCAATGAACCAGTAGTTTACCTTTCCAGGTGCCTTGTCCAGTAGATGCCTGAAAAACCTCAGCTGTCCATGCAGGCTCCACACATCTCCAGCAAGCCTTCAGTTCCCCCACTGAACTCCACTGTTGTCTCCAGTAACACCCCTAGATTTCCTGCCTCCTCTGAGGAAGGCAAATACCATGCATAAATGTCTCAATATTTCTAAACTAAGATTCATCCAGCATCTTCTGCATTCACTGAGCTCACCATGTCTTTGGGTCACTTCTGCTTCACTGACCCATTATTAATGAAAAAGGGACAGACATGCTCAGCCCTCTGTTAAGAAGTCCCATGCTTGTGGCTCCTGCCATATGACAAAAGTACTGCAGGGCACGGTAACATCACCTGGCGTTTTGCATTTAATATGATGTCCCTCCTCCTGGGCTGATGTAATCAGTGTGAAATATCACTTTATCTAGAGCTGACAAAAAGTACAGCTCAGGACCGACTAGGGGTTTGCCTTCAGTGCCTGCATGAATAAGCAAGCTTGCCCCACATTATGTACATGGACAAGGAGTGTGGAGAGCTTTGCTTTCTCCCCTAACACGTCTGCCATATGGCAATAACTGGCTAAGCTCACTTCCTGCTTCTGGTATTTGAGGGAACCAGGGATCACACTGTGGCTTTTGGAATTAAAATCTGGTTTCATCTATGTAGCTTGAGCGGCAAAGTAACGTGCTGCTCATACCCAAGGGCTTGGTTTGGAGCCACAGTTACTGTCGTATTAGAAAAGCTTCCTCTGAACAGCAGAGATCTGGTCTCTAGATAGCCTAACCCTGGGTTTTGGATTCAGTATCTGTAGGATGAGTTGCTGTGCGGAGTTTCTAGTGTTTAATAGGGCTCTGCTCACTCTGCATCTTCTCCTGTCATTGGCGTCTCTTTCTTCTCCTCAAGCATCTGTTTTCCAAAAACTTGTAGGCACTTAATATCTTTGAGGTCCTCAAAAACTTAGTTAAAATTGGCTACCTGGCTGAATAGTTATTGGGGAAAAACAGCAAATACACACACGCACACACACAGGGGAACATATAAATCCCAGCTACGTTACAAAACCAGGCAAAAAAAGTAGTAATATGTATTCAAGTACTGACAGCAGGGCAATGTATTATCTTTGCCAGTCTTATTTTCACTTGAATGGTTTTCCTTTTATCTCCTGTGGTGTTTAAAGTCTTCCAAAAGAAATACAAATGATCATTGGAAATGAATAGCTGGTTGTGCATGGGTGTTGGGAGAGTGCTGAAAATGGGCTTTCATTCTGCATTCAGTGAGAAAGTGAATCACTCTCACACAAAGCTAGAGCCTCGAATGTGAGGGGAGAGAATGAAAGCAGGATGTGATTCTCAGATGACATTTGGTGCTGTTTATCTAGTGGAACAGTGCATAGATTTGGTGTAGAGGAAACACAGCATCTCACTGCTGAGGAGGAATTACATTCATTTTGAAGTGATCTATTAGCTCTCAGGTCCTTTAAGAAAATGGGAATAACATGAAAAGAGGCAGAAAAGGGGAGGAAAAAGTAAAAAGAGACATAGGGCCAGTCTGAAGGCTCTGGGTGGCTGTGGAGGGGCAGAAGTCTGGGTTTAGCAGGCTGTTGTCTGCCCCAGCTACATCTGTAATGATGATTTAATCTGTTCTTGAACTTTACATAGAATCTCAGTCTTGCACAAAAGCAGAGTCCCAGAGCTGGAGATAAGGGATCCAGGAGCTAACCAGAGGCTCTGAGGCCATATGGGGTTAAAACCTACCTCATTATTCCACTTAAAGCAAGGATGGGCTTAAAACACAGTCAGCTGTGTGGGCTGAGTGTGTGCAAATTTGGCCTGTTTGAAAACTGAAAGTGAGTTCAAGCACTGCATAGCAGATGTGCTTGATGTAATCGCTTCGTTTCCTTGTACCTTTCCTCTGCCCAGTTTCCCTGCTTCGTGCCCACAACTTGCTGGTGCCTCCAACATCCACCAGCTGGCCAAGGGCTGTATCCCCTCCATGTAATGCACTCATCGTTAAATTGGAGGCTAATACTTTGAGTATGTAAAGTCCAGTTGCTCTTGGGTTTAAGCCCCAGCTGATGTAGATCAATGAAGCTTCAGTGATTTCATTTCCAACAGCGCAACCAAGCCAGTTCCAAGAGACATGAACACCAGTAGCCTCATTTACCTCATCATTTCTTCTCAGAAACTACTCCCAGTGTTTCTGCATTGTAGGAACTTTGGAGGCTAGATCTTTTAGCAGATGGAAAAAGGAGCAGATCCTCAGTTTTCACAAGCAGACAGAGCTGAAGAGCTGTATGAGGAGTCATGTCTGATCTCCCTGTGCACCATGCTGGGACAGGGGAGAAAAGTGCGGGCTTGTCGAGAAAGAAAGTGAATAACACTCCAAAATGACTTTAGTAGGTTGTGCTCGCCACTGACGTGTCCTTCCAGGCCGTATGGGGCTGCCCAGAAATGAGGTATTGCTGATTGGTGGTACTTCTTCTCCAGGAAAGCAGTGAGTCCTTGCAGCCTGAGTTCCTACACATTTCAAGGTGCGGACACTCCCCTAAAAGGATACTGAGGAGTATAGAAGAGTGGACGAAGGTGCATCCTCAAAGCTTGCTATCTGCCCGGTTAGACGGGGAAGTACAGAGGGAGACCAGCAGCCCATAGTTTTCCCACTCCAGGTGGGTCCCTGTCCCCTGTCTCTACCGCACTGAGCAGTCAGTGGGTTTGCTCTGTGGAGAGGAAGCTTGTTTTTGAAAATCTGATTTTCTGATTTCTGTGCTATGCCATAGCTGAGTTGATGACTTGCTAGGACCCCGCTGACAGGCAGGGTGCTGGGCTTTGGTATACCCTGGCAGGGTGTCCCCAGTGCCGTCCCCCTCACCCAGGGCTGGATGCATGCCAGCGCACCCTCTCCGGATCTGAATTTACTGTAGCAGTAATGAGCTGTCCACGCTGACCGCCCTGTCACAAAAAACAAGTCCGTCCTCACAGAAAACAGCATACCCGCAGAGTGCGGCTCTAGTGCTCCTGAGAGCACTGTTTGAATGAAGCACTTGTTGTAATTTGTAGGAGATTTGCAGACTTTAATTACAACTGGAGTTTCATAGCGCATAATTACTATTTTTTCAGTCTCTTTTTTACTGGTGCAATGGATAGTTATCCGTAGTTTGTCAAAGTTACGTGCAGCATCAGCCTGGATGGTGAGAAAAAAAATCCAGCAGCCTGCTTAAAAAAGCAGTGATTTAAAATGACTGGCAAAGGTGCTTTTCCTGGGTCAGAGTGAGAACAAGCACAAAGGCATGTCACTTTTCCTTTTTTCTTTTTTTTTTCTTTTTTGGTGGCAGTGTCTGGGTGGTGGCTCATTATCAATTGTAAATTACAGGGGGTGGAGAAAGGGACATGAATGACAAAGTTCAGAAACAGCATCTGCTGAAGAAAAACAAATGAGGTGGGGGGCAAAGCAGGAAAAAACAGATGAAACACTGTAATTGCTTGGCAACAAGTTGCTATTGTAATTTAGAAAATTGGAAGCATCCGTTCTCAAACAGTTCAAGCTTTATTTCGCTTCTTCTTTATTTTTGACTGCAGCCCTTGTTTTGCGATCAGCTGTGTCCTCCTGTAGGATTACTGGCTCTCCCTCACACAGAGCAGTAATGGACCCCTCGTGTTTGGTTATGGGCCATCGAAGAAAGCATTTTGCGATTGTTTCGCAGTGCAGTCATTTAACAAGATTAGAGATAATTTGCCCCTTGGAATGCAAAACTGTTTCTACAGGTGCTTAAGCTTCCTGGCTTTTGGATTAGAGGCCTCATTTTGTTTTGTGCCATTGCATTCAGTGAGGTCTCCAAGGACTGTAAATAAATGAACAGCTACCCTCAGCAGCTGTGAAACTAATTTTCCAGCCTGAGCTACAAGAGTTGCAGCTTACAAAGCTCAGTGGATGCAGATAAATATGTGCATGCTAATGTATTAAACGTGCTGATTAACTAATACTGACTGTGCCTGAATGCAAGCCATTTGCCTACTGGGAGACTCCGGAGAAACAAGCCCCGACCAGAGAGGGAGGAAGCTGCTGAAGGCAAGCAGGAGGTGCAGGGTCATCAGGGCTGTTAGGGGTGGCAACAAGGGTGATGGCCATTCTCCCTGATGCTGGCAGACTTCCTTCACGCCTCCCTACCTCATTCTCCCATAGGGGAGAGAATGAACCCCAAGCTTTGGCCACAGCCAGGAAGACGGGAAGTCTAGTAGACATCCACTGAGATGGGGATCCTCAAGGATGTAGGGATGCCATGGACTCCTTCCAAAGGGAAGGAGAGCCAGTGCACACTCCCCCAGGGACTCCCATGCATTGCATCCAGCTCTGGTCCTGCCAAATAGATGCGGTCTCTGGAGCAATTCTCCAAGAAGGATCATGGATGCCTGGATGGAGCTGGCTTATGGATTTCTTACTGGGGCTTGCAGGAAGCCTCATTTATTCAACTTCCTCCATTTTTTGTTTTGTCCCTTCCTTTTTTTTTTCATGTTTCCCTTCCTTCTTTGGGTGTAATTTGTTTATTTGAGCTGAGAGGGAAATGGGATTCATGATTTCAAAAGCTGTCTTTTTTTCAAAAGCTGGGTTTTTTTTAAAATCAGATGTGGGATGAAAATCAGACCTTCTGAAATTCTGCACAAGGTGAAATGACTTTTCTTTGCTCAACCCTGTGGCAATTCTGAGTTTGGGGACAGCCTGAGCAAGGCTAGCTGGGGCCTGAGACCCCCTCTGCTTCGGACATGCTTGCTGGCCCCTGTCAGGCTGGCCTGGGTCTCGCTCCCTGAGAAGCTCAGGAGCACCATGCTGCTATAATTCCCGGACCTGGGAGGTCCAAGGTGCCCAGCACCCTGCCAAACTAGCCACCAAAGACACTAGGCAAGGGTTGAAACCTGCCTGGCAAGTGCAGCTCCATCAGGAGCATGCTCCGGTGCTGGCAAAGCCCTCCGGAAACTCAGCCACCTCCACGGCATGCTGTAGTCTGGGTGAATCAGCAGCTTCAGCGACAATAGATATTTTGTCACAATCAGCCTTAATTTCTCATTTGTGGAAGACTGGTGACAGTAGAAACCCTGCATACAGTAGAGGACTTGCTTTCTCTAGCTCCCTGCTTGGTTGCAGCACTGTGTACTGAGAACGGAGATCCCTTGGATCTGGGAGGGTGAGAGGCTCTCATGTGGGAGCTGCGGGTGGGCTACGCAAAAAATACCTCTCTTGCATTATTTCAGACTGTGGTTGTGCTCAGGTTATTGATGACAAGAAAGCAGGATCTGTTACCTTTGAGGTTTGAAGCCTGTATCTGCTCAGACCCGACCCAAAGCCTGATAGAGTTAGGTATACAATTTCCGTGGCTTTCAAATCAAACTCGGCTAAAGGGTCTTCTTTTGCCTAGGTAACTCCTGTCTATCTCTTACAATGTTATTGACAGAAATGAACACTCAACTGTTAAAAGAAACATAGTGTTTAACTAGCAGCAAATTAAAGGTGTAATCCTCCATTCTCTCATTTTAGCAAACCATTTCCAACTTGAAGTTAATGAGAGGGGTCAAATACAGAAGAGTTTAGTGAGCATTCCTTCATTCCTGCACTATTTAATTTATCTTTTGATCTCCTGAGTCTGTGGATGTTACAGAGTTTGACAGGGAAAAAGGATGATTGGTGGTTTGGGCACCAACCGAAGATTTAGAAGTTCATTGTTTAAGACCTCGCCATGCCAAAGGTTTTCTGGCTACTTTGAGCAAAATCCTGAAACGTTTCAGAGTATTCAGGTGCTGAAGGGACAGAGGACTTGAACTACCAGGGTGTATAGGCTTACTGCTGAAGCACTTAAAAAATAATTTAGGTGAGATTTTTCATACCGATTTTTACAATCTTCAGATAAAAAATGAAAAAGGAAAATTTTGCTAGAGGAGCCAAAGGTATGTTCAGCTGCAGGATGCCACCAAGAGGGATGGCTTTATTCCAGCCTCACCCTCGCTGATTGTTCCCACCTACCCCAAGCCATCTACTGGTGGTGAAGCTTTGGTAGGGTTAGTATTTTTGAGGGATAGAGTGTACAGTGAGATCAAATGAGCGCTGGAATCAGACAAGGGAAGCAGCAAGATTTAGCAAGTACAGGTGAACCTCACCATCCCTTCTGGCACCAGGTAGTCCTATTAACTCAACTGGATGGTGGGAAAGCTCATAAAAATGTCTGTCTTTAGTTTTTTCCCCCTTTATTTTAAGTAAGGTTAGCTGACTTTCGAAATTATCTACCATTTTCAATGAATTTCACACTTCCAGAAATTTTCCTTTTTCTTCGTTCTTTTTAGCTTAAAACATTATTCACCTCTACTTCAAGAGATTTAAGAACACAGACAGCTTCAGTTGATCAGAAATGTATTTTTGGCAAACAAAACATTTGCACAGAAAATTTTGCCCAGCTGTACTCAGAAGAGTTATTGAAAGCTTTTCTCACAGTTCTTCTAGAAAAATGGCAAAATAGAATGTCCTTATCCAACACAGAAATTGCAAAAATAATTGTGCTAAGAAATATGTCTCACACAGTAGGAGCCAAAAAGACAGGTGCCGTAACTTTTGTCCCTGAGGAAATAATAATAATAAACAGTCTTAGAGCATGACACGGTATCACATGAAAAGAGTAGATTCCACCTCGTTCATCTGCTTCAGCCAGCTGAAGCCCTGGACTTACTGATACACAGTTTGGTACCCATCCTTTTACTGGTGCTCCCAGATAACTTCAGTTGTGAGAGCGGATTTTGCAGAGGAGACATTTCTACAAAAGGAGTGACACTGAAATTTCTTACAAATTTCTTACAAGCCACCAGGCAGACACTTGACAAGCAGCAAAGTTCAAGTAGTACCAAGGAAAAAAGAAGAAGAAAAAGCAAAGGTGGTACTAGGAAACCTGTCCAGAAACCACAAGTCAAATAACCAGTCCTACTAACTAGACAGCCACATGGAGAGCACGTATACCTTCACAGCAAGGTGATGCCAGCAGGGATTGGTCTGGAACAGACTTTCCAGATGGCTGCATATATTGCTCAAACTTCATGCAAATACTGTTTGCATGGTTTTAACTGCTTGTGTACGGAAAATCCCAATCATCACCTACATGAATCCTTGTGGAAAGCAAGAAGAAAAATATGATTGGCAGCACACAAGTAAATATGCAGGTTTTATATGATGCAGTGCTTGTGGATATCTGATTGGAGGCATCAGCGATCTCTAGTCGGAACAGAGCAAAGAGGACTGCCAGACAATTTGTAGTCCTTTAGTTCAGCACAGTGCAATGCTTAGAGGTGAGAATGTGCCTCGGGATCCCCTAGGCATGCACTGCGAGAGATCCCCATCCCAGCCAGTCTCCGGGTACCCAGAGTACACCAGTAATGCCTACTCACTATTCCAGACTTTTATATTGCAATAACATTTAATTGTCCCAATCAAGGTTCGAGCCCACTGTTTTAGGCTCTACAAGCTGCCACAGCCCCCCACAGTTCCTGAAATTCACAGTATAGGCAGATGAAATGTATGAGAACAGAGAAACAAGAGCATAGGAAATCAGGGAAGTTTGCGGCTTACCTACCGGCATTGCTGTCTGCTGTTGGGAGCACTTTGCAAGCACAGTGACAGAGGGGGGACCTGAAAGGTAAGGGGAAGGAATCCTAAAGGCTGCTGTCCTGGGAAGGACATACACTTTAGGTGCCTCATCTCTCCAGCAGGAATTCTACCTTTATTTTGCTGGTGGGTCTGAGAGTTTTACAAAAGTTTAAAAGCAAATCTGCGGTGTGGTACTGTATTTGCTCTGCATCTGTCTTTACCAGAGAAGCAGGTGCTGCTTGCAGTACATGAGCAAGACCTGTCTGTCCTCAGCAGACACATCTTGGGGCTCTTCTCATTGAGCTCTTGCCAAGTAAAGTTGCAGGTGGAGGTAGCTTGGCCAAGCCCGACTCCACCGCTCCTAAATTCAGGCATGCAATAAGGTGTCTGTTTTAGGAGTGTCTTTCCCCTGGCCTCTGTCTGCCAGCGCTGGAAGGGGATCCATCCCCTCCAGAGGGCAGATGGGGTCACCCCAGTCTGTGTTTCTCCTTTCCCTACGGCTTGCGCAGGGACAAAGGGAAGACATTTCAGGCATACCAGTGGGGGACCAGACTTGCTTGGGTAGTGTCTCATCGCCTTTCCTGAAGCAAGGGGCTTCCTTCCTCTGAGCTTCACGACCAAGCGTTTTAGGGCAGGTTATTTTTCCTGGGAGTTGCATGCAGCCCTCATTGCCCAGAAGGCCTGAAGAGCATAAGTGAGCATTGTTTCCCCCACATTGTTCCCTGGCTCTCCACTTTTCCCAACTCCTTCTTACCTCATCCTCCCCTTGCCGGCTAGAGAGCTGTAAGCCGCTGATTAGCACTTCATTTGACAAACAGGAAGTCGGGAAGAAAAGCATCACTTTCAGAATTAGAGCCTCGGAATGAATTGAAGAAAGAAAGGGGGAAGAAGGAAAAAAAAGAAAGCGAGCCCTGCACACTTTCCTAATTGCTCGTTAGAACCAATGGCCAGAACCAATGGCCTTTGTTGCTCCTTCCCCCTGTGTCTTCTTTATAAAAGCGTTTGCACAAGACATAGCTATTGTCTGCCAGACAGCCTCAGGGTAGGACAAAATGAACTAATTGATTTGCAGTTATGTTGCGGTGAATAGTGCTAAACATCCATCTGCGGATTCCTTGTGAGGAGTGATTAATAATTTGTACTCCTGGGCCTAGAAGCCTGAATACCCTTTTTTCATGTAAAACTGAAACGTTTCATTCTCTCAGCATCACAGATATCTCGTCTACATTGTAGGTTACAAGGACGAGGTCAGGAGCGGCTTGCTAGCGTAGCTGCATAGGCGGTTGTCTTCGTATGGGTAAAACCCAGCACGGTGGTGGGATTAATGGGAATTTGTAAAGCTGACACACAGTACTGTACAGCACGCCTGCTATGGCCATTCCAGTGCAGATGTTCCTGGGGACAGAGGATTATGCATGCATTTTCAAAGGGAGCGCTGGGAGACTTGAAATTTGTTTCAAGCACAGAACCAAAATCTAGACTGAGACAGTTCAAGAAATTAGGACTTGAATTCAAATTTCAGGGTTTTTGTGAACACCATTTCTATAACCACCAGAGGGAAAACCCTAGCACCAAACACACATAAGCAGTGAGAACTTTAAAAGGTCAGTCCAAAAAACTTCACTTAAATACCACCTATGTGTTGAAAGATACATGCAAAATACCTTAAACCATCTAGTAACAGAGGAGTCTGCAAGACCTCTCCACAGGAGCTCCTGCTTGTGGACCCGCTTTACCAGGACATCCCTGCTGTAAGAGCTGCACACTTAAACGATTTAAATGATGGGGCTGAGGCTGTAGGTACATTGCCTCTGTCTGGGCTTGGTCAGCTGTGACTGCCTGTGATCCCCACTCCCAGCCACATCTCATGGTCTTTTGCGGCTGTGTCACCAACTCCACCACCCATTCTTGGTCCTTTCCACCTCCACCTGGAATGAAAAGCTCCTAGCTGCTCTCTGAGCCATTTCCTGCTTCCTAATGAAATCTATTGGCCTCCTGGGGAAAAAAAAACATTGACTCAGCCAACTCTTAATGAAGTCATCTGTTTTCGTGGTGTTACTCCTGCCCTCTATTTTCCCAGCTCATTAAAAAAATTAACAACCTTTGTATACATCCAAAGATCCAGAGATGAGATCTACCTGGTCAGAGTAAATCACTTTGGGTGGAAAAACATTTTCCTTTCCCTTGTGACCCATTTTTATGTCTTCCTGTGTTACCTACATTCTATCCCATGCCTTAAGCATTTTGTCTGGGTGCATCTACATTGATAAGCAGATGTTTGTGAAGCCTTGCCTTGTTGTTACCTTGCTCCCTGTCTGGCTTGGACTGCTCCAGCCAGATCTCTCTGAAATCAAACCAAGGCATAGTTCTGGGAATGGATCTCTCCAGGAACTGATTTGATGTCTCAGATTTGGCTCCCTTTGTTCTTCACAGTCCTGCAAACCTACCTCAGCAGGCTTTGCATCATTAAATGTTTCCTGCCACTCTGCTGTGTATTCACCACCGATGCCATTTATGTCCCATGCCATAAAAACCATCCTGGTGGGCTGCCCATGCAGCTTGGTCTCAGGGCCAAGGACTGACTGCTGTCTTTTGTGAGAAGGGTGGACATAGTTTATGTGCTTGAGACAGACAGACCTAAGGTGCAAGACAGATTTGTCTGGTTATGCCATATCTAAGTCTGGTTTCCTTCTTGGAAGGCTTGGATGAGGCCTTTACAAGCACTTCTCTCCCTGCAATAACCAGAAGGGCATAAGTGGACAAAGGTTTTTAAAAGTGTGCACCAACCCAAAATGCTTCCATGGTAAAACAAGCCAAGAACATTTAATTATTCAATTTTATCAGACTCCAACAGTCAGCCTGGTGATGCCTGGTTGTTTTCCTCTGCTGATAGGTAAGAGCTGCTGGGGAAATTAGCTCTTCTGAGTGCTACAGTGCAGTGTATTAGGTAAAAGTAATTACTGTAAGTGCTTTGCAAGAATATCTTTGGGTAATGTATTTGATATAGTTTTGAAAATTATTGTGTGAGGAAATAATGAGCTAGGAGAATAGAAAGTGCCTATTTCAGAGAACTTCCCTTGTAACCTTTTGGGGGTCATAGGCTCTGGCCACTCATTAAATATATTGGGAAAGCTTTATAAATGTATGGTGCTGTAAGTGGAGTGAGATTAGATTGGATGGGGCTTTAAATGAAAAAAGTATCCATTTAGAAGAGTGTTAGCGATTCAAGATTGATGGTCCCAGGGATTTCTGCAGACCAAGGGAAAGAGCAAGGCTAAGGGTATATTGTCATATTATTTCTTTTCTTTTTCATTCTGGACAGCTGGGGTTAATTTAACACACTGCAACACAATGACCTGAATGTAAACAGATGGAGTAGACAGGTTTGGATGCTTTATGGCAATATATTGCTTATAATCCATGGCCTTGAACAACAGTGTAAGACCTTGTTCCATCTCTAAGTTCCTGAGGGTAATAACAGATGATCAGCATGTCCATGCTGCTGAGTTGACTTGTGAAACTCATTGCTACAGTAGATTACTGAAGCCAAGAGTATAGTCCCATTCAGAAAAAATCAGTAGGAACATAACAGAAAACATCATTATGACATTCATTTGTACAAATCCATACAGCACCCACATCTTGAATACTGTAAGCAGTTTGGGTCTGTCCACCTCAGAAAGGAAATAGCAGAAGTATGGACAAAGATGGCGAGAGGTAGAGAATGGCTTTTCTCAGGGATTAAGGTCTTTTTCAACCTAAACGATTCTATGAAATTTTCTGTGAAAAAAAACCCTCTCAGGTTTGCTTAGTTCAGAACAAGCTAGAGGAGACAGCTCTTCGCCCCACGTATGGTTCAGTGGAACCCCTTGCTGCAGGAGCGGTGGGTACAGAAAGTAAGTTTAAAAAGCATTTAGATATGGGAAAAAAAATTACTGAGGGCTATTCAAGAAGAACATACCACCATTAAATAAAAAGCTCCCAAAGTCTCAAGTCCCAGACTGCTGCAGAGGGGGGAGGATTGTCTGGGTTAGCACCACTGCATGTTATCCCTAAGTTTTGCTCTTCCCTATGCATCCTCTTCAGCTGCTGACAAACGGTGGGTCTGTGGCAGAAGCAGAACTAAAATCCCCGTCTCCTGATTCCTTTCCCTAGTGACTCTTGGGCAGCTAACAAACTGATCCCACGAAATTTACTTTTATCCTGAGTAGGGACACAAAATGAAAAATCTGTGCTTTGTTTAGTGAGACAAGAGACACTGAAAAAGGTTCAGCTTCAGCTTTTTCTACATAATTGCAACATCTGACAGACAGGTAAAATGAGCAAGCCAAAATGAGAGGTGTAGCACTTGTCAAAGCAGAAAGTCAGCCTCAGAAATAGTGTATGCCCGTAGTGTAGAGTGGCCGGGTGTTCCACTCCCCTGTCCAGCCTTCCTGGGAGCAGGAGAAGGTCCAGGGACCTGACCCATCCAACCCATGGGTCTGTCCCCTGTCTCACAGCAGCACTCAGGTTCTGCACTAAAAAGGATGCAAAAGAAGCAGATGTGGGACCACGCGGGATGTCTGCCGGCAGCAATCTGCTGCAAAAACCCTCCCATTTCTCCCAGCCTTCCCATGCAAGGCTTGGCAGCAGAGGTGGCACGAGGGAGAGTGGAGGAGCGTGACCCTCTCTCCCCCAAAAGCCCTGGCGTCTCCGGCCACTTCAGACAGAGCCATTGAGCGGGGCGGAGAGGCTGCACATTGTGCCCCTTTCCAGAGGGCTGCCTCCTCTCCATTTGTTTACCACACATCCTGTCTTCCTTTCTGTTTGCTTCACACATCATCGCCTTCATTAATCGTCCTCCCCGCTCCCCATTTGGGCCTTTGGATTTTCGGCTTGCCATGGGTAATTCTAATTACCTCAGGCATAAAAAAATAAAATAAAATAGGAGCTTAAGTAGGTGCACTTCATTCTTCAACTGCCTTTTACAAGCAGTTCAGTGCTGGCTACCAAGGGAATCTGATTAAACTAATTACCCTGATTGGCTTGTTTAATCAACTGCTTGGTTTAATTGGGCCTCGCTAATGCGGAGTGGTGGAGTCCGTGGTGCGTAATGTGAGAACCAGGAGACCCGTAACACCAGCGGTGACACCACTACAGAAACCAGCCCGCATTCCCAGCCTAAAGGGTGGATTTTAATAAATGCAGACCTCAGCTGAGAGCCCAACTGTATTCTCAAGAGCCTGAATGGGCTGGAGGTTTTAGTGATAATTAAAATTGCTAGGAAAAAAAAAAAAAAGGGGAAAAAAAAAAAAGAAAAAAAACCCAACCCTTTCTCATTAAAGGACTTGTCCTTTCCCCCTCCCCCTCCTGGCTGTGGCCTCCAAACTTGAAGCAATATTGGGAATCCTGTCTGCCTCTTTCAAACAACACTTCAATTCATCAAGGCAAAGAATCCCTCCTCCTCTATCTCCCCCCATCCCTGAGATTTTTTACTCCTATTTAGAGCGTGCATGGCCCAAAGTAAATACACAGACAACAGGGTTACAAATTACCTTGCACTAGGTAAATCCACTCTGAGTACCTGGGGAGGTTTGCAGAATACAAATAGCTTCTGTGTAAGCATCCTAGGAATAATGGGGATTCCTATAGCTCTAATTACTGGAACAATAATAACCTGGAGAGCGTTGCCTTGCCTCGACCCGTCTGAGCTCTGACTCCCCCACTCCCTTCCCTGCCCTCCACTTGCTCTCACAGCAGGGAGGGATGAGGACGAAAAGCTGTACACACGCCTGGTTTAGCAAAGCTCCACTCATCTGGGGCCAATATGTTTTATGGTGACATGCAGAGTGAATTTGTTACTCACTGAGGATTTTCTTAAGGCCAACGACAGACTGGCAGTCAAGTGGGCACTGGCATGAGCATCAAACCCCTGCAGTCAGCATTATATTCCAGCACAGGGATCCCCGTGCCGTAGTGCACACCACTTGGGCACAGACGAATTTCATGCCCAATTGTCATAAATCTCTATTTTCCATCTGTAAATGGAGAAAATAGCAGCAAAATACTGTGGGGATGAAAAAGCATGGGACCTTTGTAACGACCAGGTAGACACAGCCACGTTAGCAATGCTGGAGCTCTCCTAGCCCAATTTTTAGAGGTGATCTTACCAGCTTAAAAATGGAAGGCCAAACTAGCTGGCAACATCCAGCATTTATTTTGAATTGTCCACAAGGTTGACTGTCTTCTTCACTGCAAGAATGGACAGCAAGCTGATGAAATATATTTTCCAGGGAAATCTGTTAAGCTTTGCCTATCTCAGGTTCCTCAGACCCTTCACACTTCACCCTGGGACAACATAAGACACCACCAGTGTCTCCCAGGTGACTCTTCATGACGTGTGCACCCACCTACCCACACACAGGACTGTGGCCTGCACCAGGATTCATTGCCTTCTGGCATGTATTTGTAAAGCAAGTAGAACTAAGCTATAGAAAGGGGCTTCTACCACATTTCTCTGATGTCTCCTGCCGCCAAGCACAGGGGCTTCTGAGACATCACAGCCTGAGGGGACAGCATTGTAGAGGTGTTGTTCTTTCTTCTGTCTATTCACCCCCCAAATTGCCTGTCTACATCCAGTGGAGCCAATATAACTAAGAGTGGGCCAATTCTACAGTTAATTTAACTACTTTGACTCCAGTTGAGGGATGTATATAGCTGCCTTGTCAAGAAGGGAATTAGTTGGGTCAATGGGCATCTGAGATTAGATTCCCAGGGGAGGAAGAAGCAAATAAACACTTAAAGCAAACCTAAGGCAGAATATCTGTTTAAATTTCATCTGCTTGAGTCCTTTAACAGATTGAGCCATGAGAGAGGGATTTGTCGCACCTAATTTTAGCCATGGAAAATATAAATGTATATACATGATGTAACAGCTCTAGCCTGCCTTTGTACTTGATACAGAGAAATGGTTATTTATGCCTATTTCAGGTATCCGCTTCACCTTGCCCTGTAAATACCTTTTTCTTCTGCTTTGGGTGTGAAGGGAACTGCAGGTGAGCTTGGAGCTACACCATGGCCAAATGACTTCTGCCTTGGCTGCTGGGAGGAGGGTCCTAGGGGAGACACCAGAGCTTCCTGCAGACCCCAACTGGTGCTCCTGAGGGTCTTGGGGACCTGACATCTCAGCAGCCTAGCATCCTCCCCCTGCAAACCAGCAGAATAAACCTGGCCTGCCTCCCACCATGCTCACTGCCATATCTGTGAGCTCTGTCCACACGTTGGCCCAATCTTCTCACTTGTGACGGGCAAGGGACTACCCGCAGGCATGGACAGATGCACAAGAAGGGTCTTATTTATAACTGCAAAATCTGAGGGGAAGAAAAGACAGTCCCTCCAGAAGTGGTTAGGTGAACTCCTGTGTTAGCTCCTTGGTTGCTGCCACCTCACATCCTGGCACTATATACAGTGGGTTGCTTCACCCCACACGCCCCTCAGTTGTCACATCTTTTTTCTGAGCAAAACACTGTAATGATCTGTAGACTAGTAGAAGTTGTGTTTGAATTCTGTAAAAATTCACGTGTGGGATTTTTTTCTGAATCACACACTGTGGGAGTTTCCTTTGCATTGTCTCAGCCATAATCCACAGCAAACGAACACTGCGGTTCATTAACCCATCTCTAATTGCTTTGGAGAAGTCTCTTCTTTTAATTTTGTGGTTTGCTCTGGGCTGAAAAATGTCCATATAAGTGAGTAGGTGAAAGCATTTTAAAACCACAGGGATCCCCTGTGTTGAGCTAGAAAGGAAATAAAAATTTTTTTCATGGGCTGGGTATATTTTATATCCCAACTGACCACACTGAAAAGGTCATGAGGCACTACCTAGCTGGAGTTATCACATTGATTGTCCAAAAAGTACCAGTTGCAGGATGCCTAAGCTAAAGTCACAGCAAAAATCATTACCATTTTTACGAGGGAGAGCATGGCATTTTTCACTAGAATATACCCAGTCAGATATGAAACAAAGGAATAAAAAAGCAGTAACCATTTGCTAATATTTCTGCTCTTGCAGGGTCACTTGGGATAGTACTGTGGTGATCTCCCTCCCCATCCTTCTGCCCAGCGGCATCCATCTGGGACACCTAATGAATGATTGTTAAACATAACTTTTCCCAGTAAGAGAAAATCTGTTTCTAACTCATGACCTACTGACACTTGTTCATTATGTAGCCTTCTTCCAAGAGACAGGCTATTTAGGAAAACTATTGACTGCCTACATGCTCCGTACAGCCATCCCTTAATTACAAGACAGTTCCTATTAGTAACTGTGTGATACTAAAAGGCTGCCAAGCAGATGTTCTGTATAGGGTATCACGGCCACTTAGTGCTTTGCTGAGACGATGTGGTGCCGTGGGACCTGTTGCAGAGCCTGTGGAGCTAGAGGAGACATGCTGGCTGGCCCTCATCACAGCTGAAACAGGGCCATATTTCACCAACAGCACTTTCTCCTGCAGCCATCCCTCCTGTTGTGTAAGGATTTCATCTAACACCTATGAAGACCGATGGAAAATATTTCACTGCCTTTCAGCGGCTTTGGGCAAGGCATCATTTGAAGGTATTTTGAGATATATATTCCTGTGAAATCCTCCACATCCACAGCCCCTGACACTGTCCTTCATTCTGATGCACTGGGTTTATCAGAGACCTCCCTTTCTTGCAGGTAATGCCCCAGCCTCAGTTAAACATGCCACCGGTGTGCAACAGTGTGTAGTGTGGCTCCCCTATTATTTGGAGATAAGGCCATAAAGACTAAATGGAAAGATTCATCAAAAGCCAATCATTCCACCTAGCTATTTCTTCCTGATGAATGAATGACATCGCAGAGGGAATAACTACTTAACACTTT
Source organism: Burhinus bistriatus (assembly GCA_013397275.1). Taxonomy (NCBI): domain Eukaryota; kingdom Metazoa; phylum Chordata; class Aves; order Charadriiformes; family Burhinidae; genus Burhinus; species Burhinus bistriatus. The sequence continues at coordinate 361,103 of VYXH01007529.1, forward strand.
CCCACTCTACCCACTGAGCTCTTGGGAACTGATGCAAGCTAGCGAGAGTGCTGGTTTTCCCCTCCTCAGAGAGCCTCGGAGTGGTTCACCTGGCGACGTAAACAAACTCATTGATCTTATGAGGTTTAGCTGAAGATCCAAGTAATTTGGGGATGCTCCAAGCTTTAGGTTTCTTTTCTAAAGCCAGTTATGTACTAGGTTTTTATCTTTTTTTTTCCAATTCTAAAGGGCTGCATTAAAACACCTTATTACCGATGTAAGTGGATGAGTGGAATATCTCCATTTCAACAGAATGACGCCAAGCTATCATTACATTCACAAAGCGTTTTAACACTCTTCACTTTACAGAATCACAGAATCGCAGGGGTTGGAAGGAACCTCTGGAGATCATCTCGTCCAACACCCCTGCCACAGCAGGTTCACCTAGAGCAGGTTTCACAGGATGGCATCCAGGCAGGTTTTGAATGTCTCCAGAGTCGGAGACTCCACTACCTCTCTGGGCAGCCTGATTCAGTACTCTGTTACCCTCAAAGGAAAGAAGTTCCTCCTCATGTTTAGATGGAACTTCCTACGTTCAAGTTTGTGCCCATTACCTCTTGTCCTATCGCTGNACTTTTTATTGGGTTTCTCTCTGCCCAACTCTCCGAAGCGTTTCACCTTTGCACTGGTAAAAACTCAAAACCCAAGAACTGTTGAACTTCATACGTTTCCCTCTAACCTTTGTGTCTTAATATCAATTTCCTAGTGGCGTGAAAGCAAAGGGGATGTGAGCAAGGTTGAACTGGATCAAAACAATGAAAACCCAGACCACTGGCTCTCGAGCCTTGGCAGTGCCATAAGCAAATAAAACTGTTCTGTGTTTATCACTTCATTCAGTCCAGATGTTTTCCCCATACTGCAGTCATCATCCTGTATCAATACAAAGCCCTGAATGATACTTCTGTAGCATGTTGCTTCAATGAAGCTGTCCTAGAGTGGCTGTACTAGCGGTTTTGAAGTTGCCTCTGGGTCTCTCATGTGGTTAGGCTTATAGATGTCTTCTGTGGTCTCTCTCTATCAGTCATCGTTTCATTCTCATGCCTTCCAGATTTCCACATACCTCCTGCCTGTGTCTGCTTGAAGGAAGGCTCCCTGTAAAGCCCTCCCATGTGTTACAAAAAGATCTGCTTCTGGTTTTGCTTCACATAACGCAATGTATGTTTTGTGAAAACCTAGGAACTGACAATCAGATTATTGATCACAGCCAACAATTCTGGCTCCTCTGTGTCTAATCCTATACCCGCCCTGTAAAGTGGTTTTAGATTTGTTCTATGAATCTGCAGCTGATGAAGAGGTAAGGTCAGATGTATGGGCCTTAACCAGGCAGACTACAGGGAAGAACTCGTTTCGTTTGCCCTTCTAATTAGACTCAGTCACAGCCTGTACTGTTCCTGCAGCTCAAGCTATCAGTCTTTCTTGAGAAAAGCTTTATCTGGCCAGCGTTCTGCACCAAATCAGGACAGATTTGGCCCATTTGCAAACCCGGTCCACATTTTGCACAGGGGAAGTTCAAGGCAGTGAGTGCTCTGCCCATCACTCCATCTGCCTGCTGGAAGTGAAGTTCGGCAGGGTAACTGCTGACAGTTGTGTTGGTTCCCTTTGAAAACAGACACCTACTGCAAGAACGCAGCAAGAAAGAAGGATCCAGGCAAGGACCTGGGATTTGGAAGACTCAAAGTTCAGGCTCCTGCCTCAGCCACAGTCCTCTTGTGCCACTCGGGACAAAATATTTAGGGCACATTCACTGCACAGAGTAGAAAATAATATACATATACCTTGGATCCATGAGGCTGGATCCACTAGAGTGGATCCAAGCAGCTCAGTTCATGCAAAGAGGAGATAAGCTGCACACATTTGGGGAGCTTTCAAGCTCACCTGGCTCTGCTCCCAGGTATTGTTTCTCTGCATCAGTGATAAGCATGTTAACAATTGGCTTTGCTATTATTGACATAGACATAGTACTGTCCGTGTGTGTCTAGACACCAGCTGAAACCAAGTGAGAACATGTGTCTCTGCTCCCGACATGCACTCTGCTCCCGACACAAGCCCTTAGTGTCTCCTGCCTTTGACCCTTCTAACAATACAAGCTTTGTGGGTAACGTAGAGCTTGCAGTCACTTTTAAAAGCAGCCCTGATTATCTGACCATTCCAAATATCCAGCACAAACCAAAACTGCTGGGCAAAAGCAGAAAAAAACCAGTAGCATCATCCTCCTGGACTCTCTGATACCACAAGCTAACCTACACCACAGGCTGGTTTCAAGGTGTTTCCTCTCCAAAACCCTTTATAAAGAACTGAGTAACCTCATGGGCTTTGCACTGGGCTCTGAGCTGGTGTGAGCAGGGCTGCAGGGGTATAACTCAGTACAAAATATGACTCTGGCTTAGCCCAGCCTGAGTCTGGCAGGGCTGTGCACAAAGCCACAGAGCCTGTGTGAAAATGCCCTCAGTCAGGCTCATAAAACGTTGTAGTTTGCAGCTGAGAAGGGATAAATTAAACTAACAAGCATGACAGCTATTTAAAAATAAGAAATCATGTTTCATGGGGTAAAACAACATCTGAGGCCCCAGAGAGTCTGTACTTTGTATTTTTAATAGTCCTTTCACTGCAACAACACTCTCCCCTCCACTTAGCCGGGCTGAAGACCCCAAGTTCAAACATTTCCCCACTGCTCTCTCCCTGGTTTACTGCAGCTCTCATCTTTACTATCACTCTGGATAACTCTCTTTTGTGAGGAGAAGGGCTCGTTAGCTAGGAATTGATAAACAAAGAGGAGGGTGGAAGCAGAGGTCCCTGCTCCCCAGAGCAGGCTGCCTCGGGAGCGGTGGTGGCCTCCCACCCAGGACGGCTCCGCAAAGCCCCAGCTGCAGCCTGTCTGCAAATGTGTTGGTGGACAGGCTGTCAGAGGGCTGAGTGAGCCATCACACACTGGCCTTTCGGAGTAATCGTGCGCTGAGGGTATGAAAAATCTGCATTTCAGAAGACTTGCAAAGGCAGAGGGTGGCTGGTCTCCTTGGGCCAGCGTGCAGTGGGTTTTGGTACCCAGGGAAGGGGTGCGTGCTGGATTTGGCACAGTATTGTGGTGCCTTTGGGCTTCTGTGGGTAGCAAAAACTCATGAATCCCCATTGCAGGGGACTTGAGGACTTACCTTCTACAAAAGTTTCCATCTTTTTGAAAACACCGTGACACCCATATCCATTCCTGTTACCTACCTGCTTTTAGCACTCTGCTGCTTTAAGGACAGCTAAAATCAATCGAGTGAGAATGCAAATGCAGTTAAAAGTAGCTTTGGAGCAATTTGGCAGTGATTGTTAATGGCTAGCTTCTTCAAAGAAGGATAAATTTCAGGATAAATTCCCTGTGAGAACAGATAATCTGCGGCAGGATTACCTGAATGAAAAAGAAATCATGCAACCAACCAACTTATTATATGTGTTCACTCAGTTGCCATTTCTCCAGATGACAAAATAGTACTATTCCCTGTCGTCCTTAAAGTTGGTAAAGACAAAAGACAGGGTGTTAAAGTTATTTAAGGTAAAGCAGAAACATTTTGCAGCTTGACTTTTCACATGGTGACAGCTATGTGAATAGGGAAGCTGAGGCAGAGAAGTGTGGGGCTGGTTACAGGTAAGACCGTGGTTTCTTCTTATGCCTAAAACTCTCAGGGGGTTTTATGATTTAAAGCTATCCAGTTCAGAAGCTGATCATCTTTTCTGACGTTCTAGCAGAAGACATTCAAAGCAGAGTATTTCTCCATGAGACTAATCATCTGCTTTTTCAAAGCAATTCACAGAGACAGAAAGACGTGGTTAAAGTGAAAGTCTGGATGAGTGTAATGCATTTACCTCGCCTTGTTCTCTAAGGGATAGAAAACACGAGTTTGGCTGTTTATCTAAAGAGGACTTGAAGACAAGGAGCTCATTAACCTGTTTGATATCACAGTTTTATCCTCCCAAAGGACAAGAGGAACAGCAGGTCCCAAGTGCCCAAAATTGGCAGACTTGGCCTCAATGCAGAGCAGGTGAGTTTTCCGAAAATATCGCTTGGTGAAGCTAAGCAGAAACAGAGCTATTCACAGCTGGCTGCTTTCTGCAAACACCCTCACTCTTCCAATGGATTAGGAAGTAAGTTTTCAGGGGCAAAAACTGAGTTTTGGGCTGATGACAATCTGCATGTGATCTGAAATGGAGCTAAGCTGTGTGCTGCAAGTGTAAGCCAACTGCAGAATGCCTTTCTGCAGAGCTTGCTGGAACATTTTTTATTAGCAATGTCTGCTTTCGATGAAAAATAGCTTCACAATTGTGATAGAACTTTTCATGGGAAATGTAGCTTCTTTTTTTTTTCTATTTCTTGGATAATAACCCTGAAAATAATGTGAAATCAAAGGCTTTACTCTGTAATGTTCTCAAATTAAAAGGTTGACTTCCATTTTCCTGTCTTCATTTTTTCTCCTTTTTTCTTCTTTTCCTATGAAGAAAGTACACATTTCCCCTTTTTATACCTTTCCTTATCTATCCTTTTTCCTTGTCTTAGCTGGGAAAAGGAAAAAGAGAGGATAACAATGGCGAAAAAGAAGACAAACTATATCAAATCCAAATATTTTATTTTTCTAAGAAACTGAAATCAAGCAAAATGGTCTATTCACAGCATGAGCATTTTCAAAGAACTTCCCCTATGCCCATCTTATTTGAAGGTTAAAAAACTTAATTTCCTCATGCATATTGAAGGCATTTGCTCCTATTTTTTTTCTCTTTAGAACTGGTCTGATTCCTAACCCTTGTATTTTTCTTCACTTCTCCCACTTTGCACTGGAGGAACATTTTCAAAAGCCTCCAGGGGACTTAGCAGAGTAAATCCTGTTTTGAAAAGTAACACAGGCACTGGGGAGCTCCATCAGACTCAGCTGGTCTCTACCACTTGCGGATTGTGCTGATGTGCAAGGGCTGTGACCCACCATCATGCCACTGGGCATTTCCCAATGGCGTTAATCTAATGAGCTAACAGCAATGGTAAAGAGGAAGAAGTGAGGGATTAGGGGCTGTAGCCTGCCCTGTGAATGGTGCTGCATCCCTTGGGTGTTGCGAGCTCTGGTGCAGCAGTCTCACCACAACCCTCCTTTCCAAGGCAAAGCAGAGACAACCAGAGGATTGTTTTGTCCATACCAGGCAGGACCAGCAGGAATGCAAATGATATCTGTAAAGGCTCTAATTATCTAGGATTTTGATCCACAGGATCAAAAATGGCCTTTGTTCCCAATAGAGAAGTCCACGAAAAATGATCACAATAAATAATTGGATCTAATGGGAAATGGTGTCATCAGAATTAGCTATGGAAGCCTGTATGCAACTTCAGGCATGTGCAGCTAGCAAAGCACCTCTTGAACAAAAAAAAAAAAAAAGAAAAAAAAAAAGCAAATAACCCAAACACTGACAATTACTTTCAGAACAAAGAAATAAAGAGGTCTTGCAGTAGCTGGACATCCATTTAAATGTCCCTATTTGCAGAAACATTAGGCATCTATCTGCTTTATTTGTGAGTGTGAATTTGAATGTTTGTATCCCGCTGGATCCATGGACTATTCAACAGCCTCATGATATGATGAGAAACAAATGGACCTGAGCTGTGTGGACACTCACGCATCAGATTAAAACATGCTTGCCTTACACCTGCAAGCTTGCTGCCAAGATGGGATGTCTGCCAGGGGTCTGGTTGTGTAGGTCTGGCTCAGACTTGTCCCTCTCTCCTCAGGGAGACCCTCAGGGTGTGCTTAAGATTAAGCACATGCATACCTTAAAATGTAAACTATTTCTATACTGCAATGGTCAAATCCTAAGGAATAAGATTTTTTTTATTATTTTTATTTCATTCTTGTAGATGGAGTTTACAAAATTTCTTTCCTTGTACATTTTAAGCTTTTTTAATGTCTTGGCAGGGTGTATGTGTGATTTTTTTCCTTGCTAAATGTAAGACTTTCTTTTGAATTAGGAATAGAAAGACTCCTCCAAAGCTAAGGAAGTAGTAGTAGATGTCATACTCACATTCACACATGCTGCATTCTATCACTGGAATATTTATTTTTATGCTCATTTTTCTCTCTGCCTTGTCTTTCACTCTTTTTTATTTCTCTTTTCTCCCCATTTTCAATCTCTTCACAGTAAAATGCTCCCCAGCATCTCATCCCATCATTTTCATGTGGGTTTGAAATTAGTCATATTAATTCATCCATCCCAGCAAGGGAGAAGATGTTCAAGTGGCATTTACCAATGTCACTAAGAGTTCATCAGTAGTCATCTCCAGTAAAAGAAGCTGTTGTTTTCTTTGATAAAACAGGTGCAGGTCATGAAGGGTTACAGTAAACAGTATGTGAGGCTGTCAGCCAAAACCCAGGAAACACCCAAATAATGCAGCTCCCCAAACACACCTGCCCCCTCACTTTGAGTTGCTTCATAAAATGTCTTCAGCTAGTCAGTCTATAGCAATATGCATTGCCTCCTTTTCCTGCAGACATGCACGAACGTCATGTGGATAACATGAACCCCTCACTATTACAGTTAGGAATTAATTCATAAGAATGGTAGAGGAGGGCACAATTTAGTGTGGCTTTAACATTCCTGTTTTAATATGGAACTGTACCCCTTTCTCAGAAATACATTGGTAACCCTTGGAGATAAAATGAAATATTTATCTCAATTGTGCAGACAAGTCCAAAAGCTGCTAAAAAGCAGCAGTCAGGAATATGATCCCACAGCACTTTATCAATGGGAATTGCTATTCTGTTTGTGAGACAGAGGCTGTGGGAATTCCCCTTATCAAAATGAGTTAACAAGCTTTTACTAGAAGTTGGACGGCTTGAATGATAAAAAGGGTGGAAAAAAGACTGCGATCCTTCTGTCATTAAGCGTTAAAAAACTGAATTCCGACCCAAAGGAAAACCTGATACTCATGTAGGTGAGGGAAATTTTATATCATCCCAGTGTCTTAGTTGCCCCAAGTTTCCTGGAGAATCCACATGGTGCTGGAGAAGTCTCAATGCTCAGGAGCTCAGGAATCTCTGAGCTTTTTCCCGTCCTACAGGGCAAGGTCAAGGTATCCTTCTGTCCTAGAAAATACTGTGATTGATAACTTTCTGAGGCCTTTTGCATTCAAGGAATGCTAGAGAAACTCTTGGGCTACTCCATTTCATGCCTGCAACTAAAGCATTATGGGGAAGAGCTCAGGATCTACAAAAGCATGAGATTGTCTTTTAGCCACTGAACCGAGGGATGAATAAGCCTCTGGATCTGGCCCTGAATCTTCAACGTGCTCAGTGTTTGGGCTCTCATTTTCCCTTTCATTTCTGCAACAAGGCATGTCAGAAACATCATGGAATAATTTTTTGTTTCTAGGAGTTCCCAGCACCATTTTAGTTCACATAGACATCTCACCCTTCAGTGCAAATTCAAACACACCCCCAAAACCTTTGTAGATTCACTATCACTGGTGCCATAGAGAAGACAGGACTTCAAGCAACGTAGCTAAAAGTGTTTTTAAGCCTAGTGTTCATGTGTAATGTAACTTCAGCTATTGACAAGGGAATAGTGGATGCTGCTGAGATATGCAACCAGTTGACAAAGAGCCAGCACTGACATGGCCTGTCCGCTGCAGACCAGCCTTTCCTCCTCCATGTGATTGCTGAGGCACGGCAAGGCATGTTTCCCTGCAGACCATGGCACAGCCACCTCCCAAAGGCATCCCCCAGCTGCTCAGCTTGTGCTGCCACCCAAACAGACCAACGGAGCAAGTTGCACGTGGAAAACAGCGTCGCACAGACACATGCACACAGGCACATGCACACCCTACAGGCATCTGTGAATTATGAGGCGTTAAACCCCTCACAGAACTCTGGTGACTTCATAAACCACAAAAATGATTAAATTATTGCCACATAATGAGACATGTTCCCATCTTTTAATTTTATATTCTATATGGAGCAGGAGCCCTGATTCTTTCTCATTTCCTCTTCAGAGGCTTCCAGACGTTTCTCTCCTCTGCTTTCTGATGTGCAGGTTATCTCACACAGTTTCACCTTCTCCTGATACTTTCACTTTTAGCAAGTTCCCTCTCTATTGCCACCAGTACACTCAGAAGTTCCCTATAATTGTTCCTGAACAAGTCTCTCCAGGAGAAAGGCTGCAGCCAAGTGAGAACTTGGTTCCCTTTCCTCATCTTGTTGTAATCTTCAAGCAGAGGAATAGCATGTTAAACTGAAATTAAAACAGAGAAGAAGCAGCGCTAGCCATTCAGAAATTTGTCTTAGTGTGCTTCCTTGCTTAGAGCCAGCAGCTGGGAGCTGAGTCACAGCATTTCTTTCAGAAAGAGATCCAGTCATGAGAAAAGAGAATTTACCTCCGTCCTCAGGAAATCACTCCAATATCTAATTATGCTCACCATAAAAAATTTACATTTTGTTTCCTATTCAGCTTTTTCCTGACTTCAGCTTGCAAGCACTGGACCCTGTCATGCTTATGTCTGTGTAATTAAAGAAGACTCAACCTCCTCATACCCGTTGCTTTTACAGGCAGCTATGGTCTGTGACCAAGACACCTCTTAATCTTATCCTGATCAGCAAACTAAAATAATTTAAAATATCCTAGAAATGCATGTATTAAATAGAAAAATCAAACCACAGGGAATTTGGAGCTTTATTGCTGAGGTAGCCTAATACTGGATCTCAAATATTCAATGTGTACATAAATATGTACATTTTAAAGTTTATGCAATTAAAATACCATGCAGACAGAAACTGCAAAATAAATTTAACAGCACAGGCTTTTGTTTTGTTATGCTATGACTCATTTCACTTAGTTAGATACTTCTTGTTGCTGTCATTTTGTTTTGCTTGGGCATTTCCTTAAACCTTAAAAACTTAATTTTGGTCAGTGCTGTCCAACGAACCACAGCCATGCACAGGCTGGGTTCTCAACCAACACCCCAGTCCTACATAGCTCAGGACAAGGAAAGGCCTGCAGGAAAAACAGAGTTTTCCCCTTCTTCTGGTCATTTCCTCAGGGCAGTGGTCAGTAACTACAGCACCAGCACATGAATGCTCTTGGTATGCCGCTCCCTCATTACTGGCGATCCATAATGGTTCATGAAACCTTCTCAGGAGGTATAAAGAGCTGTCTGTAATGAGTAACTCAGCTTTCATGCAACCTACTCAAAGACAAGGTTTCTCTGCCAAGATCAACAGATTACAACAAACTGGAGTTTACAGAACATATTGTTTCAAGGAGATAAAAAGCCAGAAGAAACACCGACAGTGTTGCAGAACTGAAGTCCATTTAGATTTCAGACATATCCACAATCCTTCTCCCTGCCTTTTCTCTGCTCTCACCAACATCCCTCCATGCATTCTGCAGTTTACAGTCAACTTTTCTTTTGTCTTAGTTCTGCCCAAAGCTTGCTATCCAAGGGTCCAGTTTGCACAAAGCAAGGAATGGATCTGAAGGCTAAAGTGCTAAAAGGTCTTCCATTAGCCACAAAAGTGACCAGGCTGCACATTGGCATAAAGTGATACCTGTCCATTAGCTTTGACAGCAGTTCAAAAATACAGATTATAGCCAAAAAGAAGAAAAATTACTAGAAATTAAAATATCATGGACCAGTTCTAGATCTACTGCTCTTAGAACTAAAGATTCCGAGAAGTTAACATATTGCTCATACATTACTCCTTAGTATTACCTGGGGAGTTGAGGTTTCTTACATGATTTGCCACGTGTTCAACACTGTAATTGGTTAATTGCATTTCTTGATCGGTTATTCCACAAGCCAGATTTGAAAAATCTTAATGCCAGAAGTGGCAAGGTCATTTCCAAGTAAATTCTGGGAAGCAAAAGCTAAAAATGGGATAAAAATACTAGTACCAATCTAGTACCATGTATTTCCAAGTACTACAACTTCCCCTAGACTTGTTGCTGTGTTCTGAAAAATTCATTAGGACATTGTTACACTTCTCTACGTGGCATAATTCCTGCTTGCAACAGCATGGGAATATACAAAAATCAATGAAAGACCTTCATATCCAAGTTATGCAATTGTCAACGTGTCAATATTTTAGTCAAAATTCCCTGAGTGACAGGAATGTGACACCCCTTTTGATCTCATTTCCAGTTATTTTTGTTTGTAAATAGTCTGAGGTCATTAATCAACAGACCTTCCTTGAACCATTAACAGAACTGCTGCTCTGCTTCGTTGTTTCTCTTTGAAGGGGATTACAAAACCATTTGCTCTAGTTTCAATCCACATGGGTTCCTGCTCTGAATTGCATGCTAAGTTTTGGGACTGAGCAAATTCTTCATCTGGTTACATGTCAAAACCATCTGAAGTCACAGAGTTCTGCACAGAAGTGATGCAGAGCCATAAATTGTCCAAGTTCACTATGGCTTGGCCCAACCATATTTGTTGGAGAAAGGGTGGGAACTGGAGCAAATCCTTGACGGAAAAAGAGCTAAGTTTCAAACAAAATTCAAGACCAGGCAAATTTTACATCATTTCAGGTTTCACAGCCAACATATTTACAACTCTTCTCTCCACCATTTTTTCCAGAAAATGGGACCTGGCCCACAATGTTCTTCGAAAAGGCTAGCAGAAGATCAGCTGAGACAGGAAAATATGCCAAGTTTCTCTTGTAACTGCACGAAGTTCCACATATTTTTAATCCAGAGTACTCATGCTTCTTTTATATTCACTTCCCTAAACAGTCACACATGCAGATTGGGGGACCTGACGTGTCATTTCCCACATTCAAATATTCAAGCTAGGTACAATTTCAAGTAGAGATGGAAAACAAAGGAGGATGCAATAATTTGTGCAATCACAAAGCCAGCCAGTGTACATTGGGTGCTGAAGTTCAGCAACTGAGAGAAACAAGTGTTAATTTCTCAAAAATAACTCTGAAAAAACAATTCTGGAAAATAATCATAGAATCATAGAATTGTTTGTGTTGGAAGGGGCCTTTAAGAGTCATCTAGTCCAACCCCCTGCAATGAGCAGGGACATCTTCAACAGCATCAGGTTGCCCAGAGCCCCGTCCATCATCTGATATTTGATCAGATGTGAGGAAACCACAATCTGATTCTGCTAGCAGGAAAAAAATCTGAAAAGATTATATCCTTGTTGGATAAATCTGCTTTGCCAAATTCTCACTCATCAAAGCAGAGCTCAGCTTGGTTGGAGCTAACATAGTATAAATCTTAAATTATTTTAAAGAAAAAGTTATTCTCAAGAACTATTTATTTCATGACTTTACAAGTTCCTTCTTCTCTTTCAGATATTTTATTGCAAGGCAAGACCTGAAAGTTTTAGAGGGAATGCTAAAACCCATATGGGCAAAGTATCACTGTTTGTTGTTTCAACTCACCATGAGAAGAAAAAAAAAGTTTTTAGTAGTATCTCCCACTAGAATAATTGACATAACTGGAAAAAATAGACAAGCTTTGGGGTGTACAAGCAGGACCTTTAAGAACCAAAAAGCATGTTTAACATTTTCATTTGATAGAAGACATTACTCACCAATGTGTGTTTTTTGCTTCATCAAAGCACCATCAATCTTAAAAAAACCCACATTTAACACTGCCTGGGAACAGACATGTTCAGACACTGTCACTTCAAGGATGATAGGACAACTATGGCCATGATTTGATTTTCCAAACATAGCCATCCAGTGCCGTTAGAGACAGCTTAGGGTCTGTGAGACACACACATGCGCTTGGGCAGTGTCACACAGGACCTATAGGAGTCCATGCTCTTCTGGAGGAGCAGATGAAGATCATGTGAGCTACAAGAGGTATCTCAAAGGCACTAGGTTACCACATTTAAGCAACTGAATTCCACCTACATATCACATGCAAAGGTCATTGAAGCTGGAGCAAGAGTTTGTAAGAGAGGAGGCATATAAAGGTAAGTCATTTACATATATTTATGCAGATTGGTTTCACCTGGAATTAAGCTTTACAATGGCATGAGAGAACTGATATAAAACAAATACCTCTCCCTTTCTCCCAAACTTTTAATAAAGGAAGGTGTTACTGAGGTATTGGAAATATGATGTTGAAGGTTGAGCTTCCTAGACAAAGACACATACAGGGCAGTGTATAAACCTGGCTATTGCTGTACCAAAAAAGCTGGAAACTGATTTGAAAGAAACCAGATCTCTTTTAAGTGCTGACATCCAAACCCAGTAGAGTGCTTGGGCTCCTGGTGCTTATTTGGACACCTAACTTTGTACTGAGACCAACAGGAATGAACCATTGTTCCCATGCCCATGTGATCTCTGGACAACACAAGTATGTCTGGATGTCTTCACTCAGTAGGAATAGCCACCCAACAAGTGACAATTCCATTGTTTTTTTCCAAAACCTCATCTGAGCCCTGATACTTCCAGGAATAGGAAATATGATCAGCATATTCTCCTACAGTTTATAACTGCCCATGTTGACTGGTCATGCCATTAGTGCTGATCATACAAAAGCTTCTCCAGAGATAATCCATGGCTCTGGGGGACTCCTCCACAGCATGAAATCTCAGGAGGTTCTTACCGATTCGCAGCTCTTGAACTTGGGATGGAGCGTTTGATCCAAAATGACTTTCTGCCCAGCTTCAGCTGCGGCTAGTGTCAAAACTGTGCAAAACCCCACAAGTTTTTGCATTATATTCGTGGACATGAATAAGGTAGCTGCTACCTGCTTGAGTCTTAACGAATCTAAGGGATGTTTTGGACTTAGGACAAATTCGCTTTTGCAGGATTTGATTTGCTTTAAAGGTCTTCTGCAACCAAATCAGAGCTCCACTCTCTGTGCACACCTGTGGGTCTCCTGCTGAGCAGTCAGTATTACACAGTATTAAATTAGTCTTGGCATTTCACAGTGTTCACTAATTATAAGCACATCTGTTGAAGAGCAGTTAGAGTCATTCTGTAGTGGGATTAAAAATGGAACGTCAATGTGTTTGATGCATGTGTTTGTCTCCCCTTAGAGTGAGGGTGGGATAAACACTGCTTTAAAAATCTGTAATCTTCATTTCTCTTCCAAACAAATGTAAACGCTCCCTCAGCTCCGCTGGAGAACATAGCTGGAATATAGAAGACTCTCAGGGAAAATGAACAAGCCTAAGGGCAAACTTTTTTGTGATTCTCTTCATGCCTGTTAAAACTGATTTACAGTAAAACTAAAATTCAGAGAAGGCAACCAAACTGAGGTCCGTACAGAGGTCATGCATCTGGGATCAATGGGAAATGGCTGTCACTGCAGCACCAGCAGTGTCTGGATGCGCGCATCCCTTCACACTTCGTTCAGTCGAGGGCCGTGCATGGCTGTAGATGATGTCTCCTTTCACCGCTTGAATTCTGACTTGGGTCCAGGCTTATGTTTCTGGCATTGCACAAGAACTGTCTTGCTCAGAAACAAGTTCATGACACTGAAGTATTTTGTTTATCTACTTTAGCAAAGCAAGCAGTGAGAGTAAAAAGGTTACCATTTCATTTATACAATTTTCCTCATTCACAGCAGATGGTCTTAGCAATAAGATCTCTTATAAGACCAGTTTTCATATTCAAACAAATATCACATTACCACAGACAATGGGATATAACTACTTGGTGGTCTAAAATCCTGTGTCCTGAACCTTTTGTATTAACGTGGATAAGAACTAATGATCCTGGAGTCAGTAGGGCTGTACCGGTGTCACAGTCAACTGAGAAGGGGATGCTTTGTCTCTCTGTTTTTGTTTGAACTTCAGACTCTCCTGGGACCTTTGCTGTGCTTCACAGCAGTCCCTCCTTGACCCAAATACTTCTTGTCTCCCTTTACATGTCCCTTGTAGTCAGTTAAAAGCTATCAGCAAAAGAGTGGGTTCTCCAGAGATAATGCTGTTAGCCTTTGGTCCTTTGAGCAACACCAACCCCAATTTCATTTCACTGATCCATCATTTTTTACCTTGCATTAAATGTGTTTAACCATCAACAGATACTGCTTCAGCCCCTGGTGTCCAGCAGCTATTTTTGGGGAGAGGTTACAGCTGGTGCAGAGCACGCAGCTGTTTTGCACCATGGATGGATGAGCTGCAAAGGCCCGGCATCTCATTCAGCAGAGACATCAGCCTGCTGATGGCTTCAGTGCAACATTAACCATTGAATCAGAAATCCTGGAGTCATCCTGTCTGCCTTGCAGTGGTTGTAGCCCTGGCAAGCCAGTTTATCTCCTTGCACAGATACTTGCAGCCCTGCTGGGACTGAAGCTGTGCCCCACATTGGCACATTAGCAGAGCTGAGAAAGAAACCTTAAATCCTTCGATGACTGAAGTCTCATACTTGGGATGACCAGAGCACTGGCGTGGGTGGGAGGCAGGAACAGGGGCGTCCAACTTTTCTGAGTCACCACCACTATCAGCAACGTGTTGCTTCAATCCAGGGGATTTTCCCTGGCACCACGCTCATCCCTACTATCTCTGCCATGCTCACACTGTTCTGGGAGAGAAACCCAACGAACCTGGGATGCACATCCTCCAAGATGGACTGAAGTATGTTTTAACCGTGCCCCTGGATCACGCACAGCTGTGCAGAGCAAAGCCCTGCATGATTCAGGGACACAGCTGAAGTTAAGTTCAAGGTGATCCATGCTGTGGCCTGCAGGATAACTGCATCTTAACAAAACATCGGGCATGGTTATCTAATAGTGTAGACAGGCTGGGTGTTAGTACCCTGCCCAGCAAAGGCTGTTTATTTGCCGAGTTGTGACAAGCATGTGTGTAATCAAGGTCATTCCTGGCTGCAGCTGCAGTGGTGGCAAAGGACATGAAAGAAACCAAGCTGTGAGGCTGGCACTTTCATGTGCCATGAAAGTAACAGCGACCCTCCTCTAGGTCACTGCATTGGGATGAGCAGAGGGACAGGCTTGGCCTGCTAATGACTCAGGTGTTGACTCTGAACCAGGCATGCTCTGCTCCTATGCTGAGACCATGAAGTTGGATGTGAGCAAAATCGCTGTCTAGTTAAAAAAGGATGGACTAGAGGACAAAGAAACAGCCCTGTTATTGTATTGACCTCCAGATCGTATCCTTAGAGGCTGTGATGAAGTTTAGTCAGAGGAGGAAATGAAAACTGCTTGGTTAAAAGTTTCTTACACATTCCCATGCTCTACTGTCTTGTGAAAGTGTTTTTAGTATAGAAGTACACCACTTTAATAATATGCATAATATCAATAAAAAAGCATGACTTATGCCTCTGCACAGGAGATAAAAGACTTGTGGAAACCATAAAAACACTAATCCAGCACACAAAGCCAGCAGAATCACTTATCTTCAGGGAATATTTTAATGTCTGTCTTGCTCTTCCAGGAAAGCCATGGGACCATTTACACCTTTAAAAAGCCTCGGCCTGTAAAAAGGTATCTAAAATATCTTTCCTAAAGCTAGTTCTGTAAAAGAGTTTTAAAAGAACTGATACAGAATTTAATAGGGCATTCTTGGTTTTAGCAAGCTTAGTGTTATATTAGCTGTATCTTCCTTACGCATAAATTAATGGTAAGGAGGCAGAAGTGCCTCTAAGAGATTGCATAGAGAGGTGCTGAGAGGGTAAGTGTATTCCTCAGCGTGAATCCTAAAGGATCAGTGGTCCCATAAGTAGAGCAATTAGACCCCAGCTCCCTGCTCCCATCTGCCTTGTCTCGCCCTGCATGGAAGTCGTGCCTCTTCCTTCAGGTCCCCTTTCCTTCTGGAGTCATGAGCTGCCCCACAGCAAGATTTGTCCCCTTCCCCAAACACTGTGCAGCCTCATGGTTAGGGCCCAGCATGGCAGACCCATATCTCCTGCCTCCTGGGAAGCCTCTAACCATGACTCTAGCATGCAAAAGCAAGATACTGTCAGCATCTGTCTTTGACCTAAACTTAGTGCAAAGTCTGAGGACAGTCATAGTTGCTTGATCTCATCTTTGGGTTGCCTCCCAAGGTAAACATCTCCTTCCTCATCCTCAGGTCCTAGTGAGATGGGGCTCCTGGAGCAGACAAGTCCATGGCTTTTGGTACCATCTGATGTGATAAAAAATGTCTGGGAAAGCTATCATGGTCTGCAGTGAACACAGAGAGGAGTCTTTGGGATCCACCTGGCTGACGGCACTACAGATGGGAGCATTTTGGGCTCTAATTGTCCAAAAGCTTGAGCTTCCTGAAGATGCAGGCACACAGCTGGTCACCTCCAGATCCTTACACACATACACGTGTGCACACGCACACACACACACATATGCACATGGGCTCGCAACCGTTGCTACATATTCAGTGATCGACCAGCTGTGTTGAGGATGACCTCAATTAAAAGGTCTCTTTGTAGGCCTCATGCGAACTGTGGTGATGCATATATGTCTAGAAGGTGGTGAGAGTTCCTGGACTTTGATGACATTGATTACAGGCATCTGTGCAGAGCTGACACAGAGTTTGTTATCAATCTGTAGCTGTAAGCACTCTTAATTGCATATCTCACTCCTCAGCTCTAAATTCAGGCAAACTGCACTTTAGAGCAGTCTGATCTCAAAGTTGGCCTTTTACAAATACCAAATATATATATTAATGCTCAGGAATGTCATCTGCCCATGCAGTGACCTTGGTCACTTATACCCATGGAGCCCCCCATTTTCCACTTTGTCACCATCTCTTCTTCACCCACCAGACTGAGATTCACTAGACATCGTATCATCTAATATATATTTTTTAGAAATGCCTAGTATATTTTACTGGTGTCATCCCAAAACTGACCATGCAGCTGAGTCTGCAGACAAGGAGAGAGGGTGATTTACTGTGAGACTCCTGTAGCTCTGGCCAGCAGCGAATCAGTAGCAGTACAGAGCACGAGCGTTTAATGGGGACATCCCATATTCCTTGAATGTTCTCCTGAAGCATAAAAATCATATCCAGCCAGCCAGGCTTCTGTGCATAAATCTCTGTTGTACACTGTTCTAGTTATGGACCTGCTCCAGATTTGGGACCACTTAAGGAGATATATGCATCACTGGTCAGAGGTGCCCAATTTGGATGCAAAAATTAGGATTTTATGCCAATGCTGAAAAGCAAGCATCTTCTGGAGGTCATTTAGGAGGCTCAGTTAGGAGGCTAACTAGGACTGTAGCCAGTGCAGAGAAATTAAGGCCTCTGGAATTGACCTAAGCAGCTCCCATAAGGTGCACACCCAGCTGACAAAAACCCTACAAATCTCTAATCACCAGTGTTTGATCAGGGCTGTGCAGAAAGGCAAGGTCTATTACCCCACAATTAAAATTGCTTTAGGATAGTAATTCTAGTCCCTTCCATGGTTGATCAGCAATGTAAATCCAAGCTAATATATATTTCAGAATAGCTGAAAAGTGGATGCTAAAAGACAAATTTTATGACATTAAAGTAATAAATATCTCCTCAATTTGTCAAAGGTCCACACTCTTCTATTCTCTCCTTGTTGGTGAGCATGGCTTTGCTCAGCTCCCACCCATGACTCCTTTATGGTTCATGGAAAAGGGAATTCAGTGAGGTTATTAAATAATTTTCTGCTTAAAAATTGCTTCCATCATCACTTTTGTGTCTCTAGCTGCCAAGCATTTGACCACTACTTTACATATCCTAAGAGATTAAAGCACATTTCTGACTCCTTTTAAGTAAGGAGCAAGTAATGAACAGCAAGCAGTAAGGACTCCCGTCACTGTTTTCCTATTCTTCAAGGTTTAGACAAAGTATTCATTAGTCCCCTAGAAACAGTCCACACAGTTGAAGAGGGAGACGTTAATCTTGAAAACAGGGCTGTGCGGTGGTCCTGCAAAAACCTCCTGGAAAAATTAAAATAGGAGCCCCTGCTTAAAGCCCAGTAAACACAGATGGCCGAAGGAGGCATTGTCTCCTAATGGTCTTTGGGGTGGCTTCCTCCCATGTTCTGTAACAATGGGATTTTTTTAAAGTGAAAGACAAATAGTAGTTCTAGTACATTTTAGAGCATGATCCAGTGCTTCCAATGGGAGGAGAGGCCCAGGCTTGGACTTCTGTTAAATATGGGGAGCTACTTTCCACACAAAAGCGAGGGTGAGGAGAGAGATTATTGATGCTGTATCTGAAATGAAAGGTCTTTGGCTGGTACCACAACCAGAAATAGCATCTCCCAGCTCTGGATCATGCCACATACCATGTCAAAGTGACTCATGTACATCTAATGGTATATGGAAAACAGTTTGGAAACTCCTCTATGGCGGCTTTGTAAAAGTGACAAGGAGTAGATTACTATGTGGTTAATAATGTTGTTTGTTGCATTGCAATTTATTGATGCTGAATAGTAATTTCATCAGTCATTACTGTTGTGCAATTTGCAGCATTACATGGAGAAGGAAACCTTAGGCTGTTCACTGGGCCATAATATTTATCAAGGGTAAATGCAAGGGTAAAACTATGTAAAATCATGTGGCAGCCCTTGTCAGCTTCGGAGCACAAGTGTGATTACAGCCATCTCTGCTTAGTATGCTTAAACATATTAAGAAACTTAAGCACATGTTCTTGATAAGCATGATACTGTCCTGAATTGCACAGTAAAAAAGATAAAGCTCACAGGGGGGGAGTCAGTCAGGCCATGCAGGGAGGGGAAATTTTTGAAAGTTGTTTCCTGGTTCTTGGCTCTCCAGCAGAAACCCTGCTATGAAAATCTGTTCACAGGAATATTAATGGCACTTTTGTTGGGACACTTCTTTAAATTAGATATTTATTCTCTGTTCCCCTCTCCCCCTCAATAACCTTACCGGCATAACAAAACTCACCTTTTTTCAAAAGCATTTTAAGCTGCTTGAGTTGCAAGCATTACAGAAGAGCAGAGGGTTACTACCCCTCCCTCAGAGGCTGTTGTGTGCTAGAGGATTTTACACTTGATGGCATAACTCTGAAGAAACTACATTTAAGGCACTCAGGAAATGAGTACTCCCTGTCAGACTGCAACACGCACGTGCACATTGAGTTGTTCTTCTGCAAATGGTGTCATTCCACCCAGCACATGGATTCAGGAGGAGGTGAGACCCTCAAATATTGACCTGGGGGGTGGTCTGGCACCTCCCAGAACCTGTCAAAACTTCTAATGCCTTGGCAGTGTTTTCCCCTATAACAGATATCTTTCCATCCGTCTTTCTTTCTATCCATCTTTCGTTTCTTTTTCTCTCTCTTTTTTCTTTTTCCTTCATTCTTTCCTTCTTTTCCTGCCTCAGTGCCTTGCCTTGCCTAGCCATCTTCCTAATTCAAAGACACCCAACTTCCAAAGTTTGTATCTGTGAACAACATCTTCACATGCACAAATAGAGTCAATTCCAAGCTTTGGCATCTGCAGGAGTTGAGCCTGAAGTGTTAAAGTACAAACACTTTCTGATCAGCCATTCCCTTGATAACAGATGGCCGAATCTATGCTCCAAGATTGTCTTTAACTCTGTCTGACCCAATATAAAACCAAATGTTCATAAACTGCAGTTCTCCATACCCCAAGATGTCCATTTTTGGCTGTAAATCTGGAGCACATGCTGTTATCTGAGATTTGTAACAGTCATGTGCGATATGGGGAGGCTTGTTAGCTAACTTGGGGGGAATCTGATCAACACAGGCACATCAGTGCTCCCTCCAGTAACTTCAGCTTCTTCTGATAAACTTTCTCTGCCAGTATTTTCAATGTGATAAAGTTATTTTTTTGTTTCTCTGGATAGTACCTCACCTCATACCTTGGGCAAATGTACCAAGCCCAAGCCATAGGAATTACATGCATTAAAGGCTACAGGAATCACACTGTACTTGGATGGGAAGGGACTCTCTGTGTAACACAAAAATTTGGGTACAAGATCTGCAAGGATGAATGCTGCCTCTTTGCATTGGCATTAGTGTTGCCTCAAGGGCAGGAGAGCACAGAAAAAATGCCAGATGCAGAGCCCATAGAAGCTACTGAAATAACACCTTGAAGTTAATGAATTATGAGGAATCAAACCATAGCTCAGATGTCTGGCCGAAACCACTCTTCCCCACCATTCATTCAACATACTCCTAATGGGTTGTGATCACACACTGCTACTGCAAAAGGAACACAGAGATAGCTGTGACTGGATGCTTGGCACCCCCTCATTTCAGGAGGAAAAGCTGCTATTTTTGATAAACTCACAAATTCTGTTAATCAATAGGATGCAAAAAAAAAAAAAAAAAAAAACAATAAAATTTCCTTTTTATAACCCATGAAAATTTTTTCTCAGGCTTCAAAATAAGAAAATAAGAGATAATTTGTTCTTAAGGAGTCCATAAAATAGACAAATGTTGATGTTTCACTGATGTAAAAAAAAGTCTTTTCATAGGCATTATTTTTTGCAGGGCAGGGGAAAGGGGAGCTTCTAATCTGTTTATATGAGGATTAATATTAGGAGTGAGTTAGTTTTTCCAAGGTTCAGCAGAGCATGAGGGGGAAAACAAAACAAAACTTATTTTCAGGAATGTTTACCAATGGGTTCTGGTCATGACTTGTGTTTTGAAACTTGGGAGGCCAGTTTTTGAGCCTCACTGTTAGTGTTTAACTTTAGGATTAGGAATTATTGAGTTAGGTTCATTAAAATAGCTGGGGTTTGTCCTTCGAAAATTTAAGAAAACATGGTGTAAGCCGTGGAAGCAAGGGCTCTTTCTGGGTAACAACAGTCTCATTCAGCTCTAAGCATATGGCTGTCTTTGTTTTAGAAACCTGTGTTAAAATAAGGGTAATGCTCCCCATTCCAGCAGAATCATCAGCTCTGTTCTCAGGGATTTACGTAGCTTTCAATAATGCCGGTTTAAAGCCTTGAGAAATCTACTGAGATCCTAGCATATTAAAACTACTGTAAGGGTGATGGGGGTCAATTCTTCCCTAAATTTCATTTTCAGTTCCCAGTTTGAAGGAGAGGAAAAAAGCGCCAACATCACAGACAGGATAAAGCTGGCAAAGGGCATCTCTGAACTCTCTGTGCTGAGTAATGGATGAAGATACTGAAATAGTCCCTCAAAAAAACCTTGAGGAGAGACTACTGCCAGATCTCAGCATGGGGACGTCCTCCTGGGAATGCATGAAGGGGCCAAAAGCGGTTGTCCTGCTGCAACGGGTTATTCTGCAAAGAGCAGACTGCGTTCCATGCCCCAGCGCAGGCAGAGGACAAAGGCTTCTTCAGGGGCAAACCTCACTCCAGGCGCTTCCCAAATGACTTGCAGAGGTCTCTGTGGCTTTGTGCCAACTGCATGGTAGGATCTTTGCATTTCCATCCCCAGCAGGACCAGTTCTGCCTTCAGCCACTTTAATGTAACTGAATTCAAAGCAGCTGCCCCGTTACAGCGCAGAATAGGACTAGGCCCAACTTGCCTATGTGTGGTTGCACTCACAAATGTCCCATTAATTGAGAACAGTCCCTAGTGGGTTTTCAATTCAAGAAGAGTTTTAGAAGTTTGGGTCACTGCAAACAAAATCGTGCTCTCCTCTGTTTTGGGTGTTTTACAGCAACTCAACTCTTTTTTTAATCTGCAGCCCAACCAGCTGACTAGAGCTGGCAGGAAGACAATGAATCCATTTTACGACGACTTTCAAGGTTTCAAAATGTGTTTTGGATCTGCCTTGGAGTGAAAACAAAACCTTCTGAACTTTTTTGTACAGTGAAGTCATGTCAAGACCATTTTTGCCTGGGAAGGCTCTGAGATTGCCTCCTTGATGGAGACTGCAAAGACAGACTCGTTATTGCTGCTGGAGGCTCGATGGCAGCTCTCTGTCTGAAAACAGCAGCTCAGCGATGTATAGACAAACCTGGATGCTTTCATCCCCGGACACATGACAAGGTGGTTCCTACTCTGGATGTTTTCTTCTAGGTGGGGTATCTGCTGTGAGTTTTCTTGTGAATCCTCAGGAATAACCCAGTTCCTCCTAACAATGTAAGGTCACGGTGGCCTTGGATTCCTGTGACAACAAACCAGCCATGGGCAAAGCAGGTTTGGGCCCCCATTTCCAGCCTCACTTTTCGTTTTTTGCAGATATTACCGGCTTGCTGATGTAGATACCACTCTTCACATGTTCCTACACTTAACAGGAGGAGATACTGCACTGTACAATAAATAAATAAATAATAAAGAAATTGCCTTATCAGTCTTGAAACTGCCTCTTTTTCCTTCCTTGTTTTTTTTCGTCTTCCAACTGCTCTGTTTCATTTGTTGTTTAAGACAGATAAGCTCACTGACAAATGCAAGCCCTGGTCCAGAAAATACCAATCCTAAATTAATTTTTCCAGGCAGAGACCCTGACTATGCCTTATTTGCACTCAGTGGTATATGTCAACTCTCACATAGTTTCAGACCTGCCAGGAATTACACCAGTGTTGGATTATATTGTACTTGATTTTGAAAAGAGGAGAAGCTATGCTACTGTAATCATTATTTAAACCATATCCCTTGCTTTGTTGAGCGGCAGGCTCCCGTTCACACATAGCATATCATGCAGACACAAAGAAAGGGGCTGCCTTCAGGAAGAAAACATTATTTTTTTTTTCAGCTAAATTACTCATTTTTTTCATAAAACCCCATGATTTTAGCTAGAGAAGGGGCAGGAGAAAATTGTGGCATATATTTATTGATATTCTGAGCACAGAGGCTTCTGTGAAACATGACCCCACATGTCAGGTGAAAGCACAAAGCTTCTCCCTGAAGAACTTTCAGTGTGAATAGAAAACAGTAAGAAAAAACGTATTTTTTGTATATATCCTTATTCTACTAATGGAGAAATAAGCCAGTGAGAGAGTGAGTGTTTTATCAGAAATATGTCTGGTTGAAAAGAAACCCTCTCTGGGCAAGCAGTCAGATTCACTAACCACAAGATTATCTTTCTTAGTTACTATCTTTCCAAAAGATTTCACATCATAATTTCTGCTATTCTGGTTGATACCACATTAAATGGAAAAAACAACCTACTTGTCACATAAATTACTAGAGCAGACCTGTCACCAGTTACCCATAAGGATGCATTGCCTGTTTTTCATTCTTGATGATATTGTGAACTTCATGAAGTTCACGTGGTTCACCCATCCATTACCTCCACACATCCATTACTAGCTCTTTCTATATCACATACTGATTATTTCCATACGTTGCTGTAGAACTCATCTTATATGCTAGGATAAAACAGGTATGCAGAGTTGGATGCAAACCTGGGACCCAATCAACTGGATATCAAGGCATTGTCCAAAGAGCTGGCTTTGCAGCAGGCAAACACCAAACGCCCAACAGTCCTTCCACACGTAGGTTAGTTATTTTCCCACTGCCCATCCATCATCTTTTTTCCCCATCAAACAACTGGACACCTATGATTTCTTGGCCACAGAGTGCATGGTTTATATTTGAAGAGAGACATTTGTAATAAAGATGACGGGCTCATGTAAGCATCCAGTGAACCCATACTGTCTTCTTCAATGTTTATATTCACTTATTGTGCTCTACTGTTCTCAAATAATTACATAACTAGCCACAGCCATTTCAAACAGCCCTTCAACCCACATCAGCCTCGTGTATAAACATTGGTGCTTTATACAGTCATTTTGTATTAAATTTGTCTGCGGGGCAACAGTTTGCTGTACCATATTCATTTTGTGAGATGATTCATGCAGCAATTAAGACTCAAAGTGCTTTTGATTTCCTTGCAAACAGTCTGTCTGCCTTCCTTGCTATCTGTAGCCCAAGATCTAAGAAGAGGTTGCCCAGTATGGTCTGTGTCCAGAGTCCTGCTAATAAATCACTGAGCTGCATATAACAGGCACAAACAGATCCCAGGCATCTGGACCCCTCGCTCTGTAACTGCAGGCACAAAGTCTTCGATCATTTCTTTTAAACAGGTCCAATTTCAGCTCAAGCCCCCGCTGCTAATGGGTCAGACGCTGCAAGGCTGCATTAATATGGTTCTGTGCCCAAGCATCAGTAATTTGTGTCTCATTTTGGGTCATTAGCTTGGGCTCAGCCCTGCCCTGATCATAAATGAAGGACGGTTGAGTCTGTCTGCAAAGGCTTGGTGGCTTTCTGCCCTGTCAGGAGCAGTCCCATGCAGTAAAATAAAAAAGACCTGAAAATCATCCTGCTCCATAAAATGATGCAGAGAATCCTAGCTCTCATGGAGACAAAGCTCTCTTTTTGGAAAAACTTCAGGCATTTTTAAAAGTAAGAGTGCATAGGATGAGTCACCATCTCACTCCTCACCCGGCTTTTGGGTAGGCAGGGTGGTGAAATGGTCCAGTAGAAAAAAGTGTGTCATTCCGACAAGCCTGTTCACCTCTCAAAGTAGAAAATGCCTGGGAGGCAATGAATCCCATCACTGTGAGTAATTAGGCACTGTGGGTAAGGACTAGCAGAAGGCATAAGCATCATGTAATTCCAATGTAAGCCCTTTTTAAACATCGTTATAAGAGAAACCTGAGCCAACATCTTTGGCATGGGGAGACATTCATGTCTCTCCACCTCACTCCTGAAGTGGTGCAGTTGTATCTCAAAGGGAAGAGGACATTCCACAGCACCAGTCTGTATTCTTGCTTGAAAGCAAAGCAAGGAAGAAAAAAATCCCAGGAAATTGTGCTGATTTCTCCCCAAATATGAATAAATGGATGTTTCTGCCTTTCCTCCAGTCAGGCGAGGTTACAGTCTTTGTTCTTTGAAAGGGAGAAAGATGAAAACCTCTGGCCTGAGTAAAGAACATTTTTTTAGAAGATGTCTCTCTCAGTGACACATGCCCTTATTGTACATACATACGAACACACACTCACCACACACGCGCACATGTACACACACACATTTTCTATTTCATTAAAAAACATTCTGGCAACAATCAAAGGCAGCTCATAAATGTCATATTTCGAAAAGCATAATGCACGATTCCCTCTTTAGAGCAGTTTTTATGACAAACAGTATACCAATGTTTGTGTATCATTTCTAGGACTATAAAATAACTTTTTTATGGTGCTTAGGCTAATATCTGAAAAGTAGAGTACATTTTCGTATGAAATTCTTTCACAGTATTTAAAGCACAATATCCCTTGCCAGTCCACCCTCCCTCTCCTCGTTTCTCTTTCTATGCAAAACCATGTGACAAAAAGCAAAGTACTTTTAAGAAACATACCTCTGGCGTAAAGCCAACCCCTCTTTTTCTTTTTTTTTTTTTTTTTTGGTTTTGCCAGTTGAAGCTGACAGATATCTATAGCAAACAGTTAACATATATAAACATGTCAGATATAAAACAAATACACTTTGAAAGAAAACAGAGAGCTGGAATGGTTCATGCTGCAAGACAATGTTGGTGCAGTTAGCGGGTGCAGGGTGTGGGGTCTTCAGGGCGGGTTTGGCAGGTCTATCCAAGGTAGAAGTACCTTTGTTCTTCACTTTCTCAAGGTCTGCATGGATGGCATGGAAAAAAGACAGGCTCCCAGTGTCACAGCCACCATCTGGTATAGATGAAAAGAAAGAATAGCAGTTTTTTATGATGACCAGTGAGGCGATGTGTATGAGAGACATCTGCAGGCATGCATTTCTGGAATACATTTCACGGCTTGAATAAGCTGGATCATCACTGAAATGCAGCCACTTAGAAGCTTGATCCTGCAAAGCTTCTGTGGGATGCTGAGCCCTCCTCCCTCCTGTCCAGCGAGAGTTTCCTCTACTGCTTATTATCTCATGGCACTTAATGAAATTATAAACTAACGAGGCTGAATTAATTAGAGTTAGGAAAGAAAAAACAAATATCAGTGTGGTCTGGTGCTGCATACTGTGAGCAGGCTCACAGCACCCCACCAGCGACAAGTCACTCCAGCACCAGAGTCACCTATAAGATGGATGTTGACCCTCAAGGGATGCACGAGGTTGAGGCAAAAATGACCAAAGGATGATGACCAGAGAGCAAGGGAAGGGAATCCTGCTTGTGTCTCCGCCCTGCTCTGCTGCAGTCCCAGGGCCACATCTCTTCACAAAATCATTTTGCACTGCCCGCTCCCATTTGATGGGGCAGAGGTGTCCCATGGACCCAGACTCATACTTTTTGATATTCTTATTATCAGACTGAATGAGGAAAACAGCCATTTTAGCCTGCCTGTCAAGTCAATGAATGGGACTGGCATCCTTAGACAGCAGTTCAGAGTGGACCTTGGCATCCAAAATGCCATGGGATGAATCCAGGCTCTGCTGCACCTATGTCCAGGGGATCTCCTTCTTGGTGGGTCCTATAAAGCAGTTTAGCACAGACCAGACACCAGGGTGGCTCCTGGCCATCGAACGCTAACAATAGGTTAAGAATAGACTAAACAGACAATTAAACAGAATAATTCAGCTCTCAGACTAGGAGTCTAAATGGGCTCAGATTCTTCAGGCTGGAAAATACACCGCTGAAGGGGATATGATAGAGATCACGAGTAGGCTGGAAAATATGAATAGAAGACGACTGTTTGCTGCCTTTTCTAATACAAGAGCAAGGGGACATCAGATGAAGCTAGTTAGTGGCAAGTTCAGAGAAAAAGAGAAACAAAAGAAGAGCCGTTTTCCCCAGTGTGTAGTTAAGAGAGGCAACTCTTTGCCATAGGGCTACCAGGCATATTCATGGAAGAAAAATTATTTAAAGGCTATTGAAGACAAAAATGCCTCACTTGGCACAGGGCAGAGCCAATGCTGCCAGCGGCTGGCGAGAGCAGAGGGGGACATTGCTGTGTGCTGGCCTCACTTACATCTCAGCATCTGCGGTGGCAGACAGGCCAGGTCTGCCTTGGAATGGAGGGTCAGATGGGCTTAGGACCAGCATCTGCATCCCACCAAAACAGTTTAAAACTCATATTTTAAATTGCAGTCGAAAAGGCTATTAGCAGCATAGATGCTGCCTGTAGCTGGAAGGGAAGGCACACACCTCCAAGTGCTCAGAGTCCTTTAGAAAGTCCAGCCAGCAATACCTGAGCATCTTGGGAGCTGAATCTCCTCAAAAAAATTAAAACTGGGATAAGGAGGGAATGCGTCCTTCTGATGCCTCCCAGGGACACAGACCTAACCTTTATTCTTTTGTGAACAGAAGAAAAGAGGGATTAACGGCAGTGATGGATGAAATTCAAACACTTTGCAGGTTTTGTTCGATCTGAGTAAGTCTAAAACAGATCTGGATCGGAATTTAAGCAGTACACAGATTTCAGAAAATACCTTCCATCGAAGTGACCTCCCATGTCTCAGCTCACTTTTATTTGATGCAGAAATAAATGAGGATGGAAACAAATGCTTTCGACTACAAGAATACTTAAGATGTGATTCACCAATAATGGAATATTTTCCGGAAAAATATTTGTCAATTATGGTTTTAATTTTTACGAAAAAGTTGAGATTATTTGAAAAGCCATTTTAAAATTAGTTAGATTTTTTTTTCCCTTTCTTCTTTCCTTCCTCCCTCCCTTCCTTCCCTTCTAATTGCTACATTTCTTCTGCTCATTACTCCCTCACCCTACTCCTCCTGCTGCTGAGAAAAGGATGCAAAAGATTTCTAAACCCTTAGAGAAAACTGCTGTTAATTTAAACCTACTGAAAAAAATAGAAAAAAAAAATTTAAAGTGTGAAACTGCATGGAAAACAAAGCTTCTTTTTTAATGCCTTTCTACCTGAAATACAAGGGGAAAAAAACATGTTCAGAAATACTTTGAAAAGTGGGATGCCTCTACTTTTGCCTTCCTCACTGCAGGCACAGGACATTGCTCGGCTTACGGAGGGGCAACTGAGATATCATCCTCTAAAGGATAATATTAGAGATGCTGTGTTCCTTGGTTAGATCTGCATTTACAGACAGACAGGAAGCCTGCAGCAGAAAAGGGATTAAGAGCAAGTCTTAAATGAGTGACCTCTCCCACCCCCAGACCAGCCTCTCTCATTTCTTTCTCTTTCCCAAAAGAGAACGTGCACTACTCATGGAGACAGCAAAGGAGAGGCAACCACAGAAAATGCTGAGCTATTCTGGGGAGATGGAGCAGATGCTGCCACCCAAAGCAGAAGCAGCATTGCAATTTTCATTTTTTTGCCCCTCAAATATTTTCAGCAATAAAAGGGCACCTGATTTCCACCCAGCTCCAGGCCTGGCATGGGATGTGCCAACCCCTCTGGCAGCTTGGAGGGTCCTCGTGGCAGCGTTGTCTCCATTTCTGGGCCCTTTTCTGGTCCTCTGCTGCACGGCGACCCCCCATCCTGGGGCCAGATCCTGAGCCAGCACATGTTGATGTGGTGCCAATTCACACCAGCTCAAGATTAGTCCCCTGAGATTAACTGTTAAGTTTATAGCTCTGGTTTCGGGGTGGGATTTTCCAAAGCGTCTGTTTGCTACATATATGCAACAGAGCATGAGAAATTGCATAGATGGTTTTATCCCTGTCCATGATGTAACATAAACAAGTTCAGTCTTATATTTTAATTCATGATAAAATGAAATAATAAAAATATCCAGAGAAACTTTCTGTCAGGTCAGCAGAGCAGCCTGCTCTGGGAACGTGCTGCGAGAGCTGCTTACACTGAGCTCCTTGAGAAGAGGCTTCAACCCCAAGGCAAACATCTGTGGAAGTTTTATAAGAGCCTAGACCAAGAGAAAAGCCAGCAGCAGCCATCTGTAGGCTTCTTTTGGGCCAAGGACAAGAGATCTTGATATCTATTCTATGAGGAAGGATTGCTGGAATTTGTGGGCTTCACGGCTAGCTATGAGAAAACCCTCACAGCTCCCTTAGCTCAAACACAATTGCTTGATGTTCCTGCTTCTTCCAGGTTCATCATTTTCTTGCGCGAAGTCTCCCTAGAGAAGAAAATAAGGGGATGGTCAATTTATAGACAGATGAACTCTGTACTGTTTTCCAATAACCTGCCTGGCCTTAATGCCTTAAGTCTTAGCAATATTGGACTGGTAATAGTAATATTGGACTGGCCATTTAACACCTGCAATAAACCAGGGCGCTATTCAGAATTGCATCTCAATTCCTCATAAGTTTCTCTGTCTTAATAGCAACAAGTAATGACTGTAGGACATGACATATAGCTTCCAAGTTGTGGGCATCCACAATCCTGTTCCTAAACATGTTGTGCTTATGTGGAATTTTTTTCAGGAAAATACAGATTTGATTTTGCCTCAGTTGCATAGGGCAAATCCAGTGCCTTTAGGATTGAGCTCTGAGATCAGAATCTCACTTGGGGCCACCAACATATAAATTTGTCCATGACCTTGTGGGCAACATTGGCTTAATGTGCTGTAAGAGATTGGGATGGTTCAGAGAGCAAAGGAGGGACATGTGGCTGGCGTGGGACCTCTTGGGCCACCAAGCATGATAGCTTGAGGTGCTGAGGAGCCACCATTCCCAAGAAACCCTGGAGAAACCAAGCTGACATCCCCTCCCTGGGCAAAAAAATAAAGTGGGCTAGGAAACAAGCACAGACTGTGCTGTGCTCTTGTTTAGTTTACAAGCATAGATGTGACCAACATGTCTCACCACAGCCCTGAACTCCGGTTCAGCTGAACTGGAGCCTGCGACAGCTGGAGGAGAGGAAATGAGCTTGTGCGGGTATTCGGCTGCCGGTGTCTCCTTTCAGCTGAAATTAATGTCAATGTTTGTTGATGCTACAGGTCATTTCCTGTCTCCCTCCTTAAATCTGGAACTTCAGTGGATTTCCCAATGGTAAAGGGAGGTCTGGCCAGCTTTCCAGCCAGCTTTTCAGACTTAGTAGTGTTCTTGTGAGCATTGGAGGGAAATTTTGAAGCAGACTGTAACCCATGTCACGCAAAATTTCAGAAAATAGGTTTACAGGGGTAGGAGAACGTGCTGCTATTTGCGTAGGGTGCTTCCTACATAGCAAATAGCGAATGTCATCTACAGATAGGCAAACAGATATGCAAACAAAACTCTGTTAGCTGGAAATCTTAATGTCAGGGTTCGTAATGCCAGATTGCTGCAAAAGACAAAGACTCATCCAAACACTGTTGCCTTAGGGGCTGAGCTTGGCCTCTGGATTGTCTCCCAAAGCTGTTCAGGCACCCATGGACAGAGTCACCACCTCCTGCAAGGTGATCCATGCCTCCAGTTCATGGGTGTTGTCTCTGGCCTTGATGGACACGTTTTCTCAGTGCAAGGAGCACAATGATGAGTGACCATGGAAGACTTCATGGGGAGCTTGGCTGCATTTTGTAATCAAGTTCCCATTTTCTGGGCGTGTCTCCATACTTAAAACACATGGTCAACTGAACCAGCACAATGGGAAAAATAGCCAAATCCAGAAACCTCTGGGCAGATCTAGTCCATTGAAGCAGCAGCTGTCTCTCTAGGGTCTCCAAATGCTTCACATAATTAACCCAACATCTCCATAAGACAGCTATGATGCTGGGGCTGGGAGCTCTCTGCAGTAGTGCCCAGAGCTGTCTGCATGTGTGCAGAACAAAGTTGTAGTTTTGGAGTAGGAAGACCAAAGTTTGCATCCCAACACCACTGAAATGTGGAGTGGCCACTCTGTGAGCCACCAAACGGCCATGGGGCTCTTCACTGCCTGCAGACTTACCTCGTCCAGCTGTATACCAATGTTTGCTCAGTTCAGCTTTTGTGCTTCTCTCTGGCTTTGCTTCACAAAATATTCTAGTCATGTTCTCTTCCCACCTATCCATCATCTTTGCACTGTTTTCATTGTTCTTCATAAAATTTCCTCTATGGCGGGGGAAAGAGCCTGTGGGTGTATTCAGAAAGCCAACCTGAGGCATTTAACTGAGGCAGTTGATTCTGTGGCTCCCAAATTTACTGGGGAGAAGCTCTACGAGGGATCAGCTTATGGTTTCTGCTTTGAACCATTTCTCTCATTTCTCTAGAGGAGCCCATTTCTCCCAGGTTTCTGTGGAGGAGGCCTCCAGAGAGCAGCTGGCTAAGTTTGATTCCTAAATTTGGGTGGGGTGAAAACTGCTGCCATGCAGATGTCAAAGGGAGTTAAGTTTGCATGGGACCGGGAGGCACTTGTGAAAGCACAACCCTTTCTGCTGATTCCTTTGTTTGCTGTGCCATGACCGTACAATGAAAGCTGGGATCTCTCTGTGCCAGGCACCACATAAAAAACAGAGGGAGAAAGTTTTCTCACCCTGGAGTTTGCAGTCTAAACAGACAAAGGAGCACTGCAGAAGATTGAGCAGAGTTTGGCTTGCAAATATTATGTTAGCTCCCTGATTTCTTCATGGTTGGTTGGGTGGCAGATGTATTACTTTCTTTGAATGGTTTGGGAGGGGTATCCGTGCACGCCTGTGAGTGGAACAGGATCTTGTCTTTATGGCAAATTTGGCATGAGGAGATGTTCCCAATTAAGTCAGGGCATAATCAGATGAGCACTCACAATCCTAGCAGAATGATTTCAAACCAAGTTGGTTTAATTTGCTATATACAAAGGATCGTGTTCATTGGAAAATACTTTTATTCCAGAATTAGGGCATCTCCATGCAGAGTTTTTCAAGGAGAGCTATTCTTTCTTAAATCCATCCCTTAATCCAAATTAACTTCCCTGGATGGAAAAGTGTGTATGTATATGTAACACAGAAGGGGCCAGGGGAAAAGCAGGAAGGGATTAGCTGAAAGGAAAAACAAAGGAAGGGGCAGAGATATGGAGGGGGGGGAGATAAGTCAGCTAGTGAGAGGGAAGGAAAACGAAGAGCAGCTGGAGCGAAGAGCCCATCAGGCCAGGACCTGAGCAGGGAGATGCCCCAGCTGACTACAGCGCAAGGCAGCCTACCCGCTGCAGCTGCACCTGGGCAGGCAGCCCTGGGCGAGCAGAGAGCAGCTCTGTCCTGTGCAGTGTTCAGGGACCTTGTGGTCCCCATCAGGCTTTTCTCCATGAAAGCCTCAGCTTCTGGAGACACCATTAGCTGGAGAGCTTGGCTCTGGAATGGTTTATTTTCTTTAAGAAAAGGAAGTGTCTCGATTGAAGGAAAACATTTTTTCTGTAAAAGTTGTAAACAACTCCCACATATTAGATGCACAGTTGCAAACTCTTTCTTATGATACTTCTGGAGTCAAAGGCAATGACACCAAAAACTAAAACAAAACCAAAAAGAGAAGTAATCTCTTCCTTGTTAAACCAAGTTCACTGTTACTACAAATGGGGCAGGGGTGAGGAAAAGCTTGCTCCTAATCCTGGCCTGCAACAAGCTGGCAATGATGCATGCCACCCTATCAGTAAGATCCATCCTCTCCCACAATGCTGTGCCACGAGGCTTTCATGACATTCAGCTCTGCTCTCGTTTTGCCGCACCACTGTTGATGCTGAAACTTTTTCAGATCTTGTGGCAAATCTGACGATCCAGTGCAATGAACAGGCTACTGTCTTCAATTCAGCCACCTCTCCTCCTATACAGTATATAGCTTCTACGACCAAGGGGAGTGCTGACAGCACCCTACACTTGATGGTTTAAATCTCTGCTCTGCCACAGGCTTTCTAGGCAACCTTCAGCAAGTCCCTTAGCCTCGGAAAACCCAGCCCCTGTACTTACCTGCTGGTCCTAATTCTTCCTTACATCTTAGGGGTGTCTCAAGGAGGTCAGTACCAACAACCATGAGAAGCCCAGTTCCATGTCAGTAGGAGCTGCACATATTCCTCAAGTGGGTCCAGACTGTGATGATAATGGTGATACCTTCATTATTATATTTCCTGAAGTGTGCTCTTTAAAGAAGAAAGAGGGTATATTAGATTAGACATTAGGAAGAAATTCTTTACTGTGAGGGTGATGAGACACTGGAACAGATTTCCCGCAGAAGTTGTGGATGCCCCATCCCTGGAGGTGTTCAAGACCAGGTTGGATGGGGCTTTGAGCAATCTAGTCTAGTGGAAGGTGTCCCTGCTCATGGCAGGGGGGTTGGAACTGGATGATCTTTAAGGTCCCTTCTAACCTAAACCATTCTATGATTCTATGATAAGAAACAGGAAGATGCAGAACTTGCCCTAGACTAAATCACCTCCATACCCAGAGCTTTGTCTAAATGAACAATACCACTTGCCAGATTGTATTTCCTATGAGCAGGAATTCTGTTTGGTGTGGTGCAAAGCACAGCCAAAGTTCAATAAAAAAATGAGAGGGAAATGAATAATAACATTTTATGCATGAATTCACAGAGAATTAAAATGAGGCACACAGTTGTTGAGTGGTTTACACAGCAAGTGTTGAACATTGAAATATTGAACCCAGGAGTCCAACTCTGACAATCTCATCCTGCTTCAACTGCTAGCACAGACTCTTTTTTCATATTTTTCTGCCATTTCTATATGCAAGGACTTTTATCCAAAGAGCATAATTTTCTCATTAATCTGATTTTGGAAATGTGGAAGATTTGCAAAGGAAAGGAACCAAAAAGTTTCAAGATGAGAGTAAGCACCAAGAGAGTTCAAAGAGGAGAACAAAACCGTAATGAAAATATGTCTCTGCTCATCCATCCAGATCACCTGCAGTCAGTAGCCTAAAGAAGGCAGTATTTCCAGTTGCTGGTATGGACAACTCTGGGGATGCTAAAAACAGATTAGAAACCACATGTATCTCCCTGCTTACTTGCTTGCTTGCTTGCTTGCTT
>VYXH01007529.1:403138-573203 GCA_013397275.1 Burhinus bistriatus
CTCAGGCTCC
The DNA here is from genome assembly GCA_013397275.1 of Burhinus bistriatus. Taxonomy (NCBI): domain Eukaryota; kingdom Metazoa; phylum Chordata; class Aves; order Charadriiformes; family Burhinidae; genus Burhinus; species Burhinus bistriatus. The sequence continues at coordinate 403,149 of VYXH01007529.1, forward strand.
TCTCCTGTTCCCCATGACCTTCCAAAGATGATGCAGAGTGGTCTAGCAATAGCATCTGCCAGCTCTCTCAACGCTGGTGGGTGCATCCCATCAGGGCCCATGGACTTATGGATGTCCAGCTTGGCCAAGTGTCTCTAACCCGGTCCTCCTCAACTGAGGGAAAATCTTCCTCTCTCCAGACCTTCCCCCTTGCCTCCAGGGTCTGGGATTCATGAAGGACAGCTTTAGCAGTGAAGACCGAAGAAAAGAAGGCATTCAGTAACTCCGCCTTCTGTGTGTCTTCCACCACTAGGGTGCCCATCTCATTCATCAGTGGGCCCACATTTTCCCTAGTCTTCCTTTTTCTGTTGATATATTGAAAGAACCTCTTCTTATTATCTTTAACCACAGTGGCCAAGCTGAGTTCTGCTTGGGCTTTGGCCCTTCTAATTTTCCCCCTGCATAGTTTCGCTACATCTTGGTATTTCCTTGGCCATCTTCTTATCAAAGAACTGTGGATCTCAGTTTCCAGAAGCTCACTAATAATGAACTCTTCTGCATCATTCCCAAGGAGATTACCATCATCATGCTGTCCTTCAGGCAAATAAGCCATAACATGAAAATGATTATAAGTAAAACAAAGAAAGCAGGAGACTTTCAAAGATGATGCATTTACTTGGTACATGGCCCCCTTTCATCCTCTACAGGAATGAAGCATCTAGTTGGCACAAACCCATAGGCAGGCAACAGTGTGAGCGTCCTGCCAGGAGATGCTGAATTATACTCAAACTGTGTGAGCCAGGCCAGTGGGCTGAAAATCACTCATTGTGCTGCCAAACGCTTTGGCCAGAGCTGGGATAGTAACATGGTCCTTTTTAGCACTTGTCTGAAACAAGTTGTCTGACAGCAAGGAGCTCAAAGCTGTTCAGAAACTGGAGTTGTGTCTCAGCAAGTCCCTGTGAATTTGAGTGGGATTCAGGCTAAAGAAGCAGTTTGTCAAGGCTGTATAGCAAATACATGTGGTTGCATCAGGAATACTCTTTCTTAGCACTGCTGTACCCTTATTGCTCTGGGAAGGACGCAGACAGGCAAGGCAAGGAAAATACTGAAGTAATGCAATTAGGTGGGGGTTAGAAGTATCCTTCTGCTTTCAATTCCTGCAACTGCACCTACAAAACTCTCAGAGTGGCCAGAGCTCTTAAAACATCACATTGGCTTTTGTTGGCTTGCATGTTTGAGACACGAGTTTTTGAGACTGTTGCTAATAAGGGTAGAATGGGATTGCAGCAGTGTCTACTGATTCAAGGATATTTATATTAACAAAAGTCACCATTCACCATGCAAGTACCCAAAAACCAGATGAGACCATACCTCCGTCCTGCAGGCAACATACAGGCCCCATGTAGAGAACTGTGACCACGACCATGAAAGGACAAAGTGCTATAAGTGACTGCAAAGTGAAGCAAAAATCCATGTATGCACTAACTTGTACATAATGGGTGTGTTTTCAAAAGCCAGGCACAAAAGTATGAGCTACAGATGAAATAACAGCCTTTCAGCTCAGTATGTCTGCGCATATGTTGACTCGCTGCAACTCTAGCAGTTTAGTGTTGCACCATTTGTACTACTGTGCATTTATGCCTATTAAATATTTTTTTTTCACACCTCTCAGAGCCATTGCAGGCCCCTTAGAAGAGCTCTGAACAGGCAAAACGATCACTCTTGGAGCATCCTGAGCATGTGCTGAGGTCAGTGGTCTTTGATGGTCTGCAGGAAAATGGCACTGCTCCAAACAGATGCATGGCAATAGTGAACCAAGAGGTTCTCCTCTTATTATCTAATTCTCTAAAGTGTGTGGTAAACACCTGCAATTGAACTGCGATCCAACCTCTAGCAGGAGGAAGGAACTTCTCTCTGGTCAGATGTCTAAAAATTGATGCTTCATTAACATATTAGCTCTGTTCTAGCTCATTAAAAGCATGTATTCATCTTCATTTTATTAAACCTGTCTGTGGCATCATATCTGGGTTATGAATCTATCATTTGATCTGCTCATTTCCTTGCCTTTAATATTTCAAAACCATCATTAAAAATTAATATAGGCAGAAATTTCAGTCTTGGATAATTATCACTAACTATTAGTTGGTTTTCAGCTGGAATAATGTGTACCAGGTAGAATATTCATAAAAGAGAAATTCCTTGAGCTGTCCCAAAAAACATGCTTAATGGGGAAAATCTTGATATTTTCAGCATGATTCAAACATCAAGTTTGTAATCTGTTCCAAGTATTAGTTATAATATTTAGTTTTCAATTTTACTCAAATGTATTTAAGTTTTTAATTAAAACAGACATTTCTGTGGAAAGCAGAGACCATTGTGAAAAGGTGCTCAGTAGAAAACCAGATGTTCTCTTGAGGGATATACATTCATTGCAATGTTTTTAACCAATCCTTTTATCCTTGAAGTGATTACTAACTGCTGTTGGAACTGATGAAAAAATAAAAATAAATAGTTGTGTTGTGCATATTTTTTTAATTGGAATTTAGTCAGACTGAGAACGTTACTTGAAGAGGAAGCTCAGCACCAGAAAGAAACTGAGTTTGCTTGATATTATGAAGTGCATTTAAATAGTATCAAACACAAGCAAACATAAACCATAAGGAGTGAACAGAAGTTTGTCTTTTTAGAAGTATGGAAATTAATCAGAAGGAGGAAAATTGAAATTGTGACCAATCCGCAATTGCCAAAAATGCTTTTTATTCTCATATGTGTGTATCAGATGCCCTGATTCTCCTTGCACTGACACAGTTGTAAATTGGAAGTGAGTTTTGTGGGAGTTCGCCTGTTACAGCCTGAGAATGAGACTCAGAGACCCGAACAGATTGCAACGAATAGATCTTCTTGCATGAACACTGGTAGAAATTGTCTGAATGCACTTAGTTTTGGAGCAATCTGTATTATCAGAAACCTAGATTACATATCACCGAATTAGATCCTATAAGCACTGAGAAACTGCTCAGCCCTGTGTACCTCTCTGAGGGTCACGTGGTGGCAATTGCCCAAACCAATCAAGACCCAGTACAACAAATTTCTGCAAGATGACAGTGAGTATTCAGCTGAAAACAGCAAAGTAAAAAATGGATCAGGGAAATTTAACTTTTGCTCAGGATTTGTCAAATTCACAGAGAGAAGGTTTGGCCTCAAGGGAATACTCACAGATAGATTCTGTCTGAAAGTGGTGGTCCCATCTTCATTTATATCCATTGAGAATTTGGCCATTCTACATATTGATTTTGGGCCCAAAACTCTGAAGGCCCAATACTCTACTGTTCAAATCATTGTAGTGACGAGTAGGAGCACATTAAAGACATCAGGATTTGGCCCTTTGTAGATTGATAAAGGCGTGCTGAATGGGAATTTTGTCTTTGTGATTTTCTTGGAAGTGGACGAATAAAGTGCTTTGATCTAGAAGGGGAGTGTGAAAGGTCACTGGCTAAGCATGTGTGCTGAAGTGCCCTGAGCCATCCAAAATGATCAGCATAAATTAGAATCTGGCTGCCCAGCTTTGTTCATCTGTATTGATGTCTATATAGTTACAAAGGCAGAGGGACTATAACAATCCCAGCCAGCACAGAGAACCAACTGGGGCATGCAAAAATCCTTAAAATGTTTAATATTTCCTGATGGAAGTAAATACAGAAGTACGTGTTAGTGATGCACAAGCCGCATAGTTTTAGAGTTTGGGTTTTGTTTGGACGTGAATCCAAAACTTTGGAAGCTTATCTGAAGTTTCCAAAACTACTTGTGCTTCCAAAATTGCGGCCAAGTTTTGAGAGTTTATCATGAGATTTTTTCCATTGTTTCTAGCCCTGGCTGAACCAGTAATAGTTGTTATTAATGCCCAAATGCAGACCTATCAATATAGTATGAGCACACTCCCCAAGGCAAACTGACACACTGATTACAGCCCTGGGGAACTAGAAGCTGTACAAAATTGGGTAAAATAGGCTTGTGACAAGTTCAAAATTTCTGCTTCAAGGTCACTTTTGGAAGCAGAGATATTTTACTCAAAAAAGCCACTACATGTGTAGATTTGTGACGACTCATCGACAGCAGGAAGAAGCAGATTCAGCTTTGCCTTGTTTAGAGCACCCTCAGCAAGTTTGCGGATGACACCAAGCTGAGTGGTGTGGTTGACATGCCTGAGGGACCAGGATGCCATCCAGAGGGACCTGGACAAGCTCGAGAAGTAGGCCCGTGTGAACCTCATGAGGTTCAACAAGGCCAAGTGCAAGGTCCTATGCCTGAGTTGAGGCAACCCCCAGTATCAATACAGACTGGGGGATAAGATTGAGAGCAGTCCTGCCGAGAAGGACTTAAGGGGTATTGGTGGATGAAAAGCTGGACATGAGTTGACAATGTGCACTCACAGCTCAGACGGACAACCGTATCCTGGGCTGCATCAAAAGAAGCGTGGCCAGCAGGTCGAGGGAGGTGATTTTCCCACTCTGCTCTGCTTTCGTGAGACCCCACTTGGAGTACTGCATCTAGCTCTGGGGCCCTCAACATAAGAATGACATGGACCTATTGGAGCGAGTCCAGAGGAGGGCTACAAAGATGATCAGAGAGCTGGAGCACCTCTCCTATGAAGACAGACTGTAGGAGTTGGGGTTGTTCACCCTGGAGAAGAGAAGGCTCTGGCGGGGGACCTTGCTGTGGCCTTTCAGTACTTAAAGGGGGCCCCCAGGAAAGATGGGGACAAACTTTCTAGCGGGGCCTGTTGCAAAAGGGCAAGGGGTAATGGTTTTAAGCTAGCAGAGGGTAGATTTAGACTAGATACAAGGAAGAAACTTTTTACAATGAGGGTGGTGAAACACTGGAACAGGTTGCCCAGAGAGGTGGTAGATCCCCCATCCCTGGAAACATTCAAGGTCAGGTTGGATGGGGCTCTGAGCAACCTGATGTAGCTGAAGATGTCCTGCTTATTGCAGAGGGATTGGACTAGGTGACCTTTAAAGGTTCCTTCCAACCCATTCTATGATTCTATGCTCTGAGTCCAGCAGCCAGTTACTCCAGCAGTACAAAATCCTCCATTGTCTCTCCTATGCCCACAGAGGACCTCTGCCTTCCGTAGCACAAAGCTACCAGGTCTTCCTCTTGGTTCAGTCCCCATAAACACAGGCCTTTGCGTTTAGATGTCCTCAGTGTGTCACTCAAGCTGGCAACATTCATATCACCCCCTTGGAAAATGAAGCTTTCTTCATTTGGAAATATTGCATCAGGAATAAGCAAGAATCTTTCATTTCTGACTACCTGGTTATTTCTCTTGGACAGTGGCCAATATTCAGGGCTCAGTGATTTGCAGAAAAATGCAATCTTTTGAAAGCAAACTCTACACAGAACACCATCAAAATTACATATAATCATAGAATCAGAGAATGGTTTAGGTTGGAAAGGACCTTAAAGATCACCTAGTTCCAACCCCCCCTGCCATGGGCAAGGACACCTTCCACTAGACCTAGTTGCTCAAAGCCCCATCCGACCTGGCTTTGAACACTTCCAGGGGTGGGGCCTCCACAACTTCTCTGGGCAACCTGTTCCAGTGCCTCACCACCCTCATAGTGAAAAATTTCTTCCTAGTATCTAATCTAAATCTACCCTCTTCCAGTTTGAAACCATTACCCCTTATTCTACCACTACACACCCTTGTAAAAAGTCCCTCTCCAGATTTCTTGTAGATGCCCCTCAGATACTGGAAAGCTGCTATAAGGTCTCTGTTAAGGAAGTTCCTAGATCAAGACCCAACTATATAAAAACCATGTCCCAAATGGCAATCTCTAAGCCAAAAATTTTAAGGTCAAAACCATCATTTTCATCATTTAGCCTGACCTCCTAAGAAACAAGTCTTAACAAGCCAGTTGTGCCTCAAGCCTGTAATGTTTGGCATATATCCTCTGGAAAAACCTATGGTCCTGAGCTAAAGATCAAAAATGATGGGATATTCCAACATTTGTGTTGGCATTTTCTTGTAATGGCTAATAATTCTTATTGCTCAAAAGAGGAATGTTCTTTTTCTAGCTGTACCATCAGGGAGCAAATATTGTCACCATTGTAAAGAGCTTGACACAAGAACACAGTTAACTCATAGCTGCCAATTCTTCAACCATACTGATTTTCTTTTTCCCACTGGAGAAATTTTTCCTAAATGGGCAGTGAAATAGCATAGTCGCTATAGATGCCCAATAGAACACAAACTGACCATTCAAATAGTTTTTTTTTTTTAAAATGAAAGAAAAAAGTTTATATTTACAACACATGCCTTTTGTTTCCCTTTAAACTGGAAACACAGTATATAATTTTCAATAACCACAGTGCCTCTATTTTTTCCGACCACAAATTAACCATAGTTCAGCGCAGTGAAATGCAGTAAGACTGATGGAATGCTTCTGCCTAAGGGATGACTTACCCCTAACAAAAATTATGCTTTGCTTCCTATTTGTTGTGTTCAATAATATTGCCTCTCTAAATAGTTTTGGTTCACAACTGACACCAAATGAAGAGGAAAGCCTCCAGAATGTACAGACGTGCAGGATTATGTTTCGTTTGTCTTTGTTCATTGTCCTAATTCAAACCAGTCACCCAACCACTAACTTATGACTCTAGGAGGCATATTGTGGGTTTTTTCAAATATATTTCACAAAACCACCCAAACTCAAAGGATAACTTTCTGTCCTCAACTACACCCCTGCAAGAGCAGCAAAGTTTGTAAGTTTGCACATGTACAAGAGAGTGGTTTTCAGAAAATCCTGCACATTGCCTTTTTAGTTTGTTATGTTTGAAAATACAAATGATTTACTCCAGACATGCATGACCAGTTTCTGCAAGGGCCCAATAAACAAAATACAGATACTTTGTACATCTACCAGTAGATGAGCATATTTTGTTGGCTACGAGTGGAAATCTACTGTTTGAGGATTTGTTTTCTCATCCACTTGTTTCAGAGACAATTTTCTCATTAAACATAGAGAAGGGGAACGAAATTCAGCTTTTCTCCTATGCCTTCTGCCCTAAATTGCATATCTGTCCTGAGAAATAGTTTGAAATTCTTTCCAGATGTTAATTAAAAATCTCACTATCCATTAGAATTACCCCTGGGTATGTATTTATAGCTGATGAATGTGTAAGAACACGCTTATTAGCAAAATACCGAAAAAAATCCATATTCCCCATCAGAAGAGCTGTCCTAATTCCCTTTGCAGAATTAGCGGCTGAATGCATCAAACGCCTGCCATGTATCTGAGGCTGGTGTGAACCTGTAATGTTTCTGCATGTAAATAACTCCACTGAGATTAATGGGAGTAGTCAAGCAAGCAAATATCATGCACACTGGGTGGCAGGATCAGGCCAGCAGTTAGCACGTTGCTCACAGTTACAGTGACTTCTCTTTCAGATTTAGTAACTGTAACCGCTACAGAATTTCCATTAAATTTTATCATTTCTATCCCAAAAGAGCAGAGGCTTAATAATACAATAACTATAATTAGGAAGAACTTATGAAAACTAAGTCCTATTACATGCAATACCCCATCATTGGTGAAAAGAATGGTGACTGTCGTCATCTTATCACTGCCTGGTTTTAGCCACTTTATTTAAAATTTGATTGAAACTTGAACAAGGATTTACCCTTCAAATCCTTACCTGCTCAAGTCTCCGCTAAGTTAGAACAGTGAATTTTTTTTCCCTTAAACTGTAGAGAAAGGAAAGTTTGCAGGGAAATATTTGAGCTGTCAGCAACAGATATGAAGACAGAATTAAAATTTAAGAATTCTTGTGAGGAATTTATCTCATCTAACGCTAATCATCTGAAAGTGGGAGTCTAGTCTAAACTTGTTGTCTTGGATGCCTCAGTGTCCAGAGGTTGAACAATTCCATCTTAAAACGACTGTTAAAGATAAGTGAAATAATCACTCCCTAGAAATGCTCTTTTCTGCCAGTAGAAAGCTCCTAGGTGAGCAGCTAGGACCAGGCACCTAAGTTTTAGACGGTTAACATGCAGCAAGAGTAAACTTCTGTTCAGTGTCCATTCAATATCTTAATCCTTCCCTGGATTTTTCACCACAGACACAGCTCTATCAGCAAGCAGTGCAATTTGCATCAATAACTTGGCCTGGCATGCTGGGATGAGCTGTGCTGATACAGATCACACTGTATGTATATTGTACATCTGTCCTGTGGTAGCTACCCACGTGATCAAGATCCTAGGTGCTGAGGTCTCAGCCTGTCTCCTTGATTAGCCCTAATGAAATGTATGTTTTTGTGATGAAATCCAGACTAACGTCTGTTTGATATTCAGCTTTCTTTGTAATCTCAAAGATTCAGGCTGATCTTGCTCAGAGACAGTGCATTTTGGTAATGCCTCAGCTGCAAACCTGGCCAATTTCCAAATAACAACACAGTGGTTCTGGTTGAGTTGTGTTTGGAGTATTGGCTTCATCCCAATGATAAGCCAGAGGAGGCTCCAGATCTTAATTCTATGTTCTGCATGAATAGCTGGACTCAAATCCCTAAAATAGGCAACATAATCTCAAGAGCAGTCTTCCACCAAACTTCAGAGGAATATCCATTTAAAGCTAAATTCTAAAATTTGCACTCTTCTCAACCTTTATGCCAGCCGCAGTTCTCAGACAGCATGGTCATATGCAGTCAAGGCATTGCACGGTCCTCAGAAGAATTCACTGAACTACTGCTACTACATTTTCTTTAGATGCCAGGCTGCTGCCCTGCAAACACATGGAGTCACCACGACCTAACACAAGGACAGTGGTGCTAGGTCAAACCAAAGATCGATCTGGCAGAGTGTCCTGGACTGGACAACAAATTCCTGGGAATAAGCAAAAGAACAGGTCTATTACGCTTAATTATGCAGTGAATGAAGGACCACCATCTCAGCCTGCTTCAAACAAGCCCCAGCTGGTTTCATGTGGTACCCTTGTGGTTCCTTACTTTCTCCATCATACTTTTGACTTCATATCCTCTTTCTATTTTTTCTTTTTCTGGATGAAAATTCTCATTAATGATAATAATAATTGGATGGACATTACTATTAATAATTATCATTATTATTCTTTGTATAGACACTAGTCCAGACCTTTGACAATACCTATTGCCCTCTTTGTATCTTCTCCAGCTCTGCTATGTTTTTTCTGAGAAAGGGAAATCAAGACTGTGCAAAGGTGCTGGCACACTACGGATTGATCATGGAAAAATAGTATTTTCTTCTCTGTCCTCTATTCCTTCCATAATAATCAAGCACTGAACTGATGTTTCTCACTGAGCTAGCTCTCACAACGCCAGATATCATACCTGTGTTGTAAGTCAGCTTTGATATCACTGAATATCTGACGCTGAGCTTGTGGATGACAGCCCAGATTACATAGGGTTATTTAAGAAAGGGAAATGTGGAGGGGACCCTTTCTTGCCTTTAATTGCTCTCCATGAGTACTAAGGACAGCTGCAGCCTTTGCAGTCTGAAGTGTAATCAAAGGAAACCTGTTCTGGAAGAAATATTTCCCCTGGCCAGACATGGAGGAGCAAGTGAGAAGTTACTTGGAGTCTCCTCTGCTGTCTTCTTGCTCCACAGCTTCCACCTGGAGTTGCATTGTAATGGATACAGTGGCTGCTGAGCCCTGGGTGGCAACCACAGTTCTGGCTTCATCCACATGCAACTCTGATCCCTGTGGGTCAGAGGCAAGTAGGTGTAGGTCAGAACAACCAGCTGTCTGGGGTAGAAGCTCTCAAAGCTTATAGGATGCATAAATGCATCAGCTGCGAAGGAAAAAGAAGCAGAGGTCTGTGTGCAAGGTGCAACACTTCACAGGTCAGCTTTGTTGGAGCACTACCACAGAGCGAGCTGCTTGACATCTCTCCCAGTGGGGGTTCATGCCTCTCTAGTGCAGCGAGGTCCTGCATAACCCGTAAGTCATAACCCATAACTCCCTTTCTCCTCCTCTCTGTGCTGCAGTTTCACTCTTTTTAAGTGCTTTTATGAAGCACTACTATGAACCCTGCCAAGCTGCTGTGTTACACTTCTGCTTGAGCTGAGGCAGGGAGGTGGGAACTGGGAGGAGAACAGAACAGCAGTGCTTCTCTGTTTATCCTGGATGTCTTTCCATTCACCCTCAGCTGCGTTTTCTCCTCGTTCAGAATAACTAGCATTCTTTGGGGCACATCTCTCCTCACAAATCTCAAGGAGGAGGAAGCATTGCGGAGCTTGTTGCTGCACTAAAATGCGCATTATTCCAAATCTAAGATCTTATTACAATTCCCTTACTACAGCAACACATTTTTTCCGCTCCTTCTCTAAACCTCAAATGTTGTTATGGCGTCAATGGTAAAGAAGTTTAGGCTTGCTTGGATTTCAGTCTCTTGGCCTTGGATGGAGGGGAAACATTATTTCTCTAAATACATGAACCCTTATGTGCACACACACACTTGCACGCTCCAAGACCCCAGTCTTGCAATAGGATCTGCTTGCGTGTAGCCTTGTGCCCATCCGGAGTTGTGCTGAACACAAATCAGGCACATCTGACAGCTCGGGCTCTTGTAATGCAGTGTTTTGGTAACACTGCTGCTAATGTGATCCAGGAAAACAGCAGCGGGGTTCAAACCAAGACAGGCAATGGTCCCAGTATAGTAGCAAACAAGATAAAGTTAACAGAGAGCCAAGTGATGTTGCGGGTACTCTGTGCACATCCAGGTGTCTATCTTCAGCCTGATGGGGGAAAATGAAGCTCGTGCTCCCTACTGCAAGGCAGAAGTGGTGGGAGGAGAGACCCCAGAGCTCATACTGCTGCAGCTGCAGATGAGCAGGATGCGCTTCCGATGTGGTACCCACTGCCATGCTTACTCAGCCCCTTTGGGTTTCTCCCCTCTGCATATGTGAGATGGGAGGGATTTGGGGGCACAGAGATTGGTACTGGATCTTGGGAGAGGTTCTGGTGCTGCTGTTGTCTCCTTGGGCTCACTGTTTTGTGCCCTCCATGCAGCCTGCACACCTCAGCCCCCTGCCACGGGGCACAGACCAGGGCACACGGATGGGTTTGTCCCATCTCCCAGAAGACCTGGGCAGAAACCCAGCCCTCCTTGATGACCTCCTCAGCATCCAAGGCACTTGGTGTTGTCTCTGTCACCAAAGCATCCGAGCACCTTCTGGCCTTCAGCACATTTTTTCCTTCAGCAGCCCCAGATAGGATGCTTTGTTTATCACACTTGAAAATGAGGCATGGAGGGAGGCATAGCCAGATTGCTATTGATATTTAGGTGCCTGAAGATACAGATAGGCATCTGATGGAATTGTGAAGCACGTGGAGGCTCTTCCCTCCCACTGCACTTGAGCCAGGTCCCACAGCAGGTCTGGGCCATATCTAGTAGGAATCGGGCAGCATTTATAATAGGGTCTTTCTGTTGATGAGACTGTCAAAATCCCCAATACACTCCAAGAACAGCTTGTTCCCCACCAGTGAAAACTGTTATTCTCTCACTGTTGTTTCACAAGTTCTGTTTCCAGCGATGCCTGATCACAGATAAGACAAATGTAATCTCAATATGTACATCTTGGGCTTTGTTTATCCAGGACCAGCTAGCTAGGCATCGGGGTGGGAAGAATGACATTTCATTTCTTCCTCCAGCAGCACCTCCCCTTCTCTGCTTCTTAATTTTCTTCCACTCAAACCTGAGTTCAAAACAACACTGAAAACTACTGGAGCGGGGATAGGATAATCCCCCAAGCTGGAATCAGTTTCAGTCTTGCCAGATGGACAGGTACAGATCTGATTCAAGAACAAATTTGAGTTTCCTTCAGCCTGCACTTTACTAGTGGCTTCCTGCAGGCTCTTGGTACTGTTTAATACCTTTCACAGAAGCAGTGACTGAGCCCAGCACTTGCACTCCAGCTCCAAAGCATTTTGGATGCCTTGCTTAAGTGCGGATCTTGCCAGGGCAGTGGGGATGAGCGAGATGTTTGGGTCTTGTCCTCCCCATGACTGCCATGAGACTGATAATCTCAGCAAGGGAATCAGTGATGTGACGTCAAACCTGTGGCTGGACAAGAGACCTTTGCTACTAACAATTTTTGAGCCCTGAGTGATGAAGAATTGCAGAAGGAGTGTCTGCATTTCTGAATCTCAATCAGAATTAGATTTTTGCAAATTAAAAAAATGAGAATGACTTGACTCAGGTTCCTCCTCTCTGAACAACAAAGGTTCAGGAGATTGGCTGGAGCCTACAGAGAGGGGAGCAACTGCCTGGCTCATCTCACCCAGGTTAACAGGATTCTGGGAACACAGTGAAGCTAAATGGAAATCTTGTCTTTTGAGACAGTCTTCACTTGTCCTTGTTCCTGTGAGCCTCACAGTTAGATATAACGCTCCAAAGTAATAACTGGCAAAGTGGTCTTTGCAAGGATGGAAACTATCCTGCAAATTAGAAGTCATCTACATACTGTAAAAATCTGGATATTATTTTCTCCCAGTGTTAACCTGAGGTGTAAAAACTCAGAGAGAGGGTGCCAACTTAGAATTAAAATAAAAGTGTGAGGAAGGCATAAACTGTCCTCCAGCATAGGCAAGCAGCTTCTGTGTCCTCCTCCCCATTATGAAAATTAACCTGAGAAAAGGCAGTGCAGAGCAAAGCAAGAGAGTTAAATTGCTCTTACCTTGGAGGAAAGGCTAGACAGCAATTGTTTAACCCAGCCCCTTGACCTGATTTCTGACAATAAGAGAAAAAAAAACATGAAAGCTGATATCTCTTTTATCTTAAAAAACAGGCTCGTTTTTGCTTCTCTGATGTAAGCGTCGCAAACAGAAGGCGCTGGGAAGAAAGCAGCCTTTGTGCCTCCCTGGAACCAAAGCATAGTGGTGACACTGGGATGGAGGTCCCTGCCCCATACTACCACCCTGGGAGAGGAGCATCTCCCAACCCAGCTTTTTTTTTTTCTGGTCCATTGTAGTAAGGTCTTGCTATCTCCTCTCCCCAGCAGATAAGTCCCTTTGGGTGCCGGGACCTGTTGGCCAAGGGTCAAGGTCTTAGTTCATGTGCCCTGTGACAACTCTAGGGCCTTCCTCTGGTGCTGATGCTCCCCGTAAGAGCTCCAGGCCACCAAAACATTCCCCAGATATCTGCCTCTGTAACACAGTTCACATTTAGCCTTGAGTGAAACCTTGAACCCCTGTAATTTAGAGAGCCACTACGGTCCTCAGAGGGTAGGATGTGCCTTCTCAAAACCTAAGCCCCTGACTGGGCAGAGCAGGCTACAACCATGCAGGAGAAAGGGAGGAAAGAATTTGAAACCTCAGTATATTTGAGGGTTCCAGAGCCGTTTTCCTCCTTGTCCTCTTTTTAATTGACTGCGAAGTCCTCTCAGCAGCCACATCTCTTCTTCCAGGCTCATGCCTTGATGTCAATGTGTAGTATCTGGCCATCTGCTCTGGTTGAGCTCCTGCCACACAGAGCATCCCCCTCAGAGCAAAGAAAACTAGCTCTGCTGTCCTGTCAGACACATTTCAACAAATCCAGTGTATTGGAGAAGAATATCTCCTTATGCTGTGCAAAATACCCTAGATGTCTTCGAGACTCAAGGGGCATCACACACGGGGAGGGGGAGAGAGGTTGATTTTCCCAGCTGAATCTCCAAACTAATCCCCAGAGCAAAGAAAAATACTCTGGAGTCCTCACAAGGGCTGTTGTTGGCAAACTTTACACAAACAGGACTCTGGCAGACACTGCCACAAGGGTCCTCAGTGTTCCCCTCAGCCCGTGTCTCTTGTCTGCTGAGGAGCGATGCAATATTTGAATATGAATGGCATGCGCTTGTTGGCGGAGAAACTGGCATTAGTCAGCAGCCTCTGAACTGGAGGTCCAGCAGCTTCCAGGCTCTCCATGGGAGCTGTTGCAGAGCAAGGAGGGGAAAGCAAACTTGGAGGCCAGCCCTTGGCACAGCAGAGGTGATCAAGGCATGGGGAAATGGCTGCAGCCATCAGCTGAGAGGAATTAGGTTCACAGGATCTCCAAGACCTTTAGTATTCTTCTCCTTCCTACTACTGCTTGTGACAGGGTTGATAAAGTACCCCAGAAAAACCACCAAGTAGCCATTAGCAGATGTCAATCTTTCTAATCTTGTTTTTGGCCTCGAGTGATTGAGGCCAGTTTGGCCATGAAACATAAACCAAGAACACATGAGGAACTAAATCCAGGCAGCAAGGCGTGTCAGAGGAACAATAGCTCTCAGCAAAACCGACACATCAGACCTGGCTTCCACTGGATAGCTTCAAACTGGATTTCCAGTAAATATAAATCAGTGCAGCTCCACTTAAATAAGGGGTTTTACACACCAGCTGGAAAGCTAGCCGGGATATCAGCGATGGCTTCACCCGCCATTGCATAGTGCTTCTGCCTCTGCCAATAGCCCACGGGCTTCAAATGCTGCTGGGGAAGGCAGGCAACCACCTGATAGCCAGATACCCCAAACACCTAATTAATAAAGCCCTCTGGGTCTTGGATATGAGCTAACTTCCAGGTTTCTTCCCCCTTAGAAGCGCTGTCATCATCTGGCCCACTTCAGAGAGGACCACTGGTCTCTCATCTCTGCCTCTGCACTGCGGTCACGCTACGGTTTGCCAGCGACTTACATTTAGTCTTCCTGACAGAAACCACAGCTGCTTGTTTTTTAGAAAACTCAGCTAAGCTCATATGCACTGTGGAAAAATAAGCAGGTGGGTTAAGTGCTTGAAGTGTCTTACCAGTTCAGTAGCAAATGCTACTAACCCTCCTTTAAAAATAGGTGACTCCTGTAGGGTAAGGAAGCCCAACTCCTAGCAGAGCAGGTTTTTATTAGCGGCAGACTTAAAGCATAAGTCTTTAATAAGGCTGGATACATAGCTAGGACTAATACAGTCATGTCTCAATGGAGCTGCTTCCCAGATGCTGACAAATCAGACGACTTCTTTGGCTCTGAGATCCTATCTAAGTAGTGAAACTGCTTCCACATGTTCATTATGGAGTGCAGGGTTGCTTTTGTGGTTATTAATGCATATACTGTGCAGAGCAGAGACCCTGGCCTGCTTAAAACACAGGTCTCCTCTCACTGCTCAGTGTCTGTCTCCAGCAGCATGTCCTCTGATGTGGAGACAGAGAAAAGACCCAATTTTCTACCCCATGAAATGAGTAATAAGTCAGATTCTTAAATCACTTCCAAGCATTTTGTAATCCTTAGATTTAGGGCATACAATATTCTAGGTTAGGCAGAAAAGGTCTGCGAAGGTTAAAGACAATAAATCAGAAGACAGGAAGAAGGATTATAAAAATGAAAAAGAAAGGTAATATAGGACTTGAAATAACCAACTGACGGCACTGAGCAGAGAGGATTTGGTGACAGTTTGATGGAAAGAAGCTTTAAGTAAGAATGTGCATCTAAAACCACTCCTCCATGTTTGTTTGGTTTTTTTTCTTCAGGAGTTGAATTTTGCATTAAAAATGCCACAGTAACTCACACACAAATGTACCTCTAACAGTGGCAATAACTCAGTCTCAGCTTACGGCTGGCTGGCTAACTGTGTCCAGGGCTCATGATAAAAAACTGTCTATGTGATATGCTGATATGGCAGCTGACCTCGATTATTCATGTCTCTGATTGCAACTTCCTTCATCAGCCCACAGAATTCATGTAACCTCTGTACCCCAGTTCCCTCTTACATTGTGCACCTGTGGCAATAATGATGTTTTAATCCAGACACTGCTGCATCAAGGTGCATGAGTATGAGAGGTGGCAAAAGCATGATCCAAGCCCAGGAAGGCTTTACCAGATATGGAACCACTTGTCTCACCTGAGCCTGGGAGGACAGCTGCAGCCACAGCTGTGGCTAAGCAAGATGGGAGACCACCACTCGGGAGGCTGGTTCTGTTGCTGATGGTTATTTTCTTTCTTATTTTATTATTAATATTTTATTAAAGTAGTTTAGTTTCTTCTAAACTCCTAAGTCTCTTTCTCTCTCTCCTGCCTTGCCTTGAAAAGAGAGGTGGGGGAGAGCATCTGTCATCCACCTCGGTGGCCAATCCAGCCCAAACCACGACAATAGCCTCTGTTCAAGCAGAAAGGTAAAAAGGCAGGTACAGAGTCGTCATGTGAAAAATAAACAAATCAAAGGTCTGAATCCCCGCTCTAGACAGCAGTGTTTGCATGGAGGTGTGTTTACAGGCGCTGCAGAGACTCACCCTCTTACCATCATGTTTATGAGCAGTCTCCAAAGGTGCAGTCTCCAAAACAACAGCCTGATGCAGAGTGCACCAAAATTGGTGGAAAGACTCCCACTATATTCGGCAGCACTTGGCTTCACTCATAAAAATGTCATGTTCAGAGTGCTCTTTAACTCCTCCATTTACAGCATTCCCCAGCCAGGAATGGTGTCCATCCTTCACACACCGCTGGATGAGAGAGGGAGGGTTGTACATGGCTAAACAAAGGAATTTTTCAGGAGGGTAGAAAACTGTTGCTGGCTGCCTTAGGTGACCAAATTTGCAACTTCAGGTCAACACAGTGTGTTAAGAGTCAATGAACAGCTTGGCTGGAAAAAAAAGAAATTTGAAAAATAGTTGCTCATATATATTTAAAATAAAATGTCTCATTTGAAAAATGTCATTTAGATGACTACCTGCATTTCCTGTATTTTAAACGTTAAATATAATGTCAGGAAATGAACATTTAGTTTGGGGTTGGATTTTGAATCAGTTTGACTCTGCTTTGAGTGAATTTCTTCCAAAAATTTTTTTCCAGTGTTTAATTTCAATCTGAAAACAACAATGCCAGTTCTGTTTCAGGAAAACAGCAACTTAGTTTTATATTCTGAGTTTTTAGTTCTGTGGCCACACTAGAAAAGCAGCTGTTCAGACAATCTTAATTATAGATGTAACCATAGTCATCTCGGTGTCAATAATGAGCAGATAATTTCTTGGGCCGTATTGACTAGCAGTACAGTATAAAGAAAGTGCTGTGTATTTCAGATTTAGTTAACATTCCCTTCATAAATCTGTTTCTCCTGCTCCTTTGCTGTTTTCCCAAATGTTGTTATAATGGAATATAGAAGCAGCACAATAGTACAGAGCAGGACAGAGGGAGTTTTGGAGATAAAACACACAGAGCCCACTCCAGGCACAAAGCAAAAGCCAAAGAAAAACTGACTGAGCAGATTCATATGCAATTCTTACTTAAAATTTCTTAATATCTAACTACAGCCTCTCATTTCCCAGCCATCAGCTGCTTCTTTCAGGGTTTATATTAACATGTGGATACACACACAAATCCTAGAAGGAAAAAAGATGCAATTGATTGCAAACCTTGTTTTCCTATACTCATGCTCAGTCTCCTAGTGTGTGTGCAAAGTAATCCACAGTATCGACGAGCGCACTGGGCACCTTCATTCAGAGCTATCTCCTGGGTCTGTGATGCTCCATGTGAAGGCAGGACCCTGGCAAATGCACCAGTAATAATGCCTGTGAAGGGTCAGAGTCACTGGCAAAGGCAGAATTGGTTTTCAGCTCTATTTTTCCATGTAAGAATAGCCATGCTTTTAAAAGTAGAAGATAAGCACACTGACACAGAGAATGTGAGAACAGACTCTCTGGTAATCTCCATTACACATCTTCCCAGCAGGCGGGTGAGACATAGGTGGGACAGGAGGATGCTCCAAGGCACATGCTGGGACAGGATGCTAGCACAGGGCTGCAGGTGTCGTGCATGGGGCCTACCTCCCATGAAACGTGTCCACCTACAAGTTCACACCTAGTCTAAACTAGTGGTTGTGACTTCTTCTCATGGCAGGTAGTGAAAGAAGGCACTTCCAGAAGTGGCTCAGAGTAGTCTAAGGTGAATCCTAAAATGGGCAGCAAGTCACTCAAGGCTGTTGGGCCCACGGGGACATTCCAAACTGGTAATCCTCTGTACGGGAAGCCTCAACTCTCCATAAACCCAAGATGTGCATGCATCTACCTGATGTAAATGACAGGAGCTGTGGCCTGGGAGTGCTGCACGATTTTCACTGAGCCAACTCTGCCTGGTCGATGGGTCCCCATCCCAGACCTCCATAGCTCAACTACAAACATGATTACCTCTACAGATCTGCCCCACAGTGATGCAGATTGTTGTTCACAGCCACGGACCAGTTTCAAAAAATGGCACAAAAAAGTGTTGTCAGAATTTGGGCAGCTGTACTGAGCTGCAGGTCCCCATCACACCCACGGGTGGGCAGAAAAGACAGAGACCTCGACTTCTTGGGAACTGCAAGCCTACTCACACACAGGGAAGACTTCAGTACAGGGAAATTTAAGCAAAAACATAGCATATTTCGGTGCTGCATCCAAAACCCAAGCTAAACCTGTTTTCCTCTTGTTATAAACACAAATAGATGTGGCAGAATAAACTCTTTTAACTTTCAGATATGTTTGAGCTTTTTAGTAGCATGATTGATAGTCAATAAATGTATTACAGAATGAGGTATTTATTTGACTGTGAAACTACTGCCATATAAAATCCCTGGCAGCAAGATCTATGCAGTGTTAAGTTTAAGTCTATTTATGTATGCTCATATTGGACATATATTCATATGTCCAATATATTCATATATATTGGACATATATATATGTTCATACATTGGACAGGACTGTTGTCATCCATAACTGCTGGAGCAATAGGGCCCGGATACACAAGGCATTTTGGAAGAGACAGAAACCTTCATGATTCAAGGCTTAAGAGAAGATGTTCTCCAAATACGAAGCTGAGAAGGACATTTTTTCCATGGGAGGTCTGTCCACAATTGCTTTCTTTAGGAGCAGTCAGTGGTAGTTGCTGTCAAACCCAATAGCCAGATGACCTGATCACTGGACTAGCATAAGCAGGTCTGTTTCCACTGCATATGATCAGGTCTTCTGGAGCAGAGTGTCCCTTTTAATAAACCATTTTCTAAATATTTTATTGCAGGAATTTCTTTGGGGGCAGTATTACTCTTATTTGGACTTCGTAGGAAAACCCTCCCTTTCAGCTGATTTTTCATACTTTATTAAGAACATAATTGGAATCCTTCTATACTGAAAAATATTTTGCCAGAAATTTATAATGGTGTGCAGACTAAGGATGAAGGTAAATTTAATCACTGTTTTTATTATTCTGTTTTCCTGAGTAGGGTAACTTCCCATCATCCTAAGTGGCTTGAACAGCCACAGGCTTGAAATAGTGATGATGGAATTTCCTGGGAACAAATTAATGTGGAGGCACTGAGATATTACAGCAATAGTGTGGTAAAGGAATGTGCCTTTTACTATATGCCTCCATCATATTGATGTATACTTTGGCTAACACCAAATGTCACTTGTGAAATGTGTCTTACGTTGTGGCCCATATTTTTCTGGCCTCAGACTGAAGCAGGGAGCACTACACCATGTCAGTCCTGCTGATTGTGGTCCTGCAGCGCTTTCCCATGCAGGCAGAGTTCCCACTGTTTTCCAGACGGACATGTACAAGTTAGGGCGGCTGGATCCACCCCTACCATGGTAAAAATAGACAGTTACTTGGTTGTTTTCATTAAAAGGAGGGGAAGGAGAGCATTATATAACAGGAGGGGTTTTGGGGGGAGAACTGGTTTATTTAAAACCTCCAGTGATAGCTGCTTTCCTTGACAGGAATTGGCTCTGCAGCAGGGCACGAAAGCTGGGATCTTGCCATTGCTGGAGAGCAACGCTCTTTTCTTTATTAGCAGACAATAAGCCACATTCAAGACACGCTAAAGAGTTGGAAGACAAGCAGCCAAAGCAGAGAAATTCAAAGTGAGGGCTGGTGCTTGGGAGCCTGGTGTTTGCATTTGCCTGCAAGGGAGAAGCAGACACAACTGAAGATGCGGCAGCTCTTTGCCAATGTTCTCACTGCTAGTGGGGATCTGGAGGCAGAGATGGTTTTAACCGACACCTGTGCTAACTGCTTGCCCTTCGCAGGCAGAAGTCCTGCAGTACTGGAGCAACCGGGCAAGTGCTGAAGGCAGGGCACACCTGAAAGAAGGTGGCATTTTTTTATGGTGGTGAGGGAAGTTTAAGGACCACTTGCATGCAGTGAGTGAGTGAGAAGGGGTGCATGGGAGCCGGAGGCTCTGTTAGCAGAGGAGTTTGGCCCTTGTTTCATGTGGGGAGGAGGGATTTTGACTTTCACAACTCTGCCGCTGTTCTGTCTGTCTCAGCTCTGTGCACCATCAGCTGTGCCCTCATGATCCCCAGCCAGGGCTCACCTTCTCAAAGGATACGGCCACAGCTCTGCTGAAAAAACATGACTGGCCACTCAGGGTGAGCCCAAAGGCTGGTTTCTCGTCTGGCAGAGGCCAGGAGAAAATGTCTGAAGAGAATGAGAACAGGACTTGTCTCATGTGTCCCCATTCATAGATGTTCTCCTGGCTGGTGCCTTTCCTGTCCCATGTCTCCTCGGGAAAGGCATGGCTCACCAAAGCCCTAGAGGACCCTGTGTGCTGTGGGACAAGGGAGCAGGTCTGCAGGGTGGCTGTGGAGGGGTGCTGGCACATCCCAAGCCAGCTGCGGGTCTCCTGTAGGATGCCAGCACTCTGATGGCACCACGCTGGGTGTCCTCAAAAGCCCTCAGACCAAAGTATTTTACATTGTGCATGCATTGATCCAAAGCCCAGTTTTCCTATTGTTTTCAGTGGCATTTGTTTTGGGCCACAAGGCCCTGAATCAACACAGTGCTGAGCCTGGCAAGTCAAAGAGACTAGAGCACCTGATTAGCACAAGGCCTTTTTTTTAAATTATGCTCTGCCTGGCAACTTACGTGAAGTATAAAGTTGGTTTTAGAAGGACAAAACACTGTCACTTCCATGGGACTTCAGCAAATCCTGATGTTCATTGCAGAGCCCCTGGTTGTGGGCTCTAAAAGTAGACCTTCTTCCAAATGAAATACAGGATATTCTCACTGATAACAACAGACTGTGTTCATTCCTTGAACCAGTTTTATTGGGATACTGGGGTTCACAACATGCAAAGGTACGAGAAGGTAGCAGAGTCCTGGTGAAGGTCATTTGAAAAGCCTCGTTCCAGAATGGTCACTAAAAGAAAACCTTACAAAAATGTATTTCAGCATGAGACATTAATTGTCAACATAGAGCCAAGGGGCATTTCTCACATGTAGTTTCAAATGCAAAAAAAAAAAAAATATTGGCACAGCTTTTGCTACAGCGGTTCCAGAGGAATAATTAAACAGGAGTCACTTGGAGCCAGCTCAGGGGAAAGTGTACGCCTGTGATGACGGAAGGGGAAGGACTGTGTGCCTGCATGCATACGTGTGTGTGCACGTTGGTTTTTTATTTTTCTTAGTCATATTTGTGCATTATTTTCCTGCATGTCCATGGCACCTTGCTTCAATGAACAGTTTGAAAGGCATATGCTGTTGAGCAAAGGGGAGAGAAACTTTCCTGATCTTTTTTTCTCTTATCTCAGTGAACATGCCATTTTTTCTGCTTTTTCTAGGGCTTCTGTGACCTATGCTTTACACCACCTGGCGAGTTTAATTCATGAATCTTCTATTAGTGTGACAGGCTCTGCAAAGGTGACCTAAATGTGAAGGAGACAGATGCCGTCAGTATCTCTCAAGGGTAAATACTTGACGTTTGCTCCCTTTTTGTGTGGCTGGTCCCTGTTCCAGATCTTGGCACTGTGGCTGAGCCACTGAGACTAATTCATTTTTGTTCCTCCCTCAGATGCTCTGGATGAACATTAACCATAATTTTAGCAGTTTCCTGTGTTTTCCTCAAATGTCAAAGCCTTTCTCTTCTGTCTCTCCTGCTGGAGAAACCTGGTCTCACACAGCTGAGCGATCTAGCTGGAAGAGCCCTTGTAACTTGTAAGAAGTCACAGGGTGCTTTCTACCACCAGCAGACCACATTTTGCCCTTCAGGCAAGAAAATAGATCTTTCCTAAGGGTATAGCTAGCTCCATGTTGAGTTGGCTTAGCATCTCATTCTCATGGAGATCTCACCTGAAAAACTGTCTCGGGATCTGCTGTGGCTGGCCGAGTGGCGACTAACACAGAGGCAGGATTAGGCAGAAGTAGGTCTGATGCAGATACCTGGCCCTGGTATTGGAGAAGGCAGCTTGTTTCTCTTTGCTGCAACATGAGACATATCCAATGCCATATAACACAAGGAAAGGGGAGCAATGCCTGTTCTTAGAGAGCATAAAAACTTTTGGGCTTTGGGACTGATGCCAGTGGGTCCATTTTGAGTAGAAAAAAACACAGGCTTGGACCTAAACCATATAAAAGCATATAAAACTGTATAGAAACATTTCTAGAACTACCGAGACATCTTGGGAATTTATTTTCCATTCTGATTTTCTACACTTCACAGTGCAGGGAAGAGGGAAAGGGTCCCAATGGAACAACTAGAGTGTTTAGACAATGAAGGATCATCACCACAGAGTGGACAAAAAGAGGATGATGGTCTCTGGGATGGTCTCAGCAGGGATGGGAGATACCACAAGTAAACTCTAAACTCTACCTGGGTTTAGAAAGCAGCAAAAGCAAGGAGATGAGGAAACCTCTTCTGTTCACTTCCTTACAAGATGCCTAGAAGTTTGGGTCCCAGCAAAACTGCCAGATCCAGCCCATGTAAGTGACCGAACATCAAGCCCAGATCCAGCCACGCTTTTGGCTCCGGGACACAATTCATATCTGTGTCCAAGCTGCATATTGTGGCCCTGCTCCAGGCTGAGCACGCTGCACTTCTCCTCTGAGACAAAGCCCCATGTCTCATCATGGGGCTGTCCGCATCATATTTAGCCCCACGAGACTGTCCCAGGAAGGCTGTTTCATCTTTGGAAAAAAACTCCTTTGCAAAATGTCATTGTGCTGGGCTCATCTCTCCTTTCACACTCCTTCCCAAGGCAGTTACTTGTCTGCTGTAATTTACTCTTTAATGCAGCACTTTCCTATTCTGTGAGACAACAATCATGAAGCATTTAAATTCCAATTGAGTAGGGCTGGAGTGCAGAGGGGCTGCGGCTTGCACAGCGAGGATAATGGGAACCTGAGACAGGGGACACCAGTTCAAGGCCCCCCAGGAAGGAAGGCTACAAGCTTCTCCCTCACATTCCCATCTCCCTAGAGATGTAAATCAAGAAAATGAAGGGAGGGGAAGAGGAGGAGGGGGGTGTTTATAGAAAGAAAAGGGAAAATGGATTGAGTTGTGCTGAATTCTAAGACAAGGATCAGCTACACAAGAGAACTATTGAATAGCTGTGAAATCTGGAATTGAGCCATCAAAAAAGCTGCTGAGCTGCATGTGAATCAGGTTGATTGTTTTTGAGAAGCACCTGATTTTTTTTTTTTTTGCCCCCTCTCTCTCTCCCAGGCTTCGTGCTTAGCCTTGGAATTTGAACATGACTGCCGATGTGCTAAACTGCTTTTCCTTGAGATAGAGACATTTTAGGGAGCAGGAGAGGAGGGAGTGCGGGGGAGCGTCTCTCTGAATGTGAAGGCCATGGTATCCGGGCCGGGAGCTGACAGATTCCCCACTGCTCCCGGCAAGCAGTGAGGAATTTATACTGCTGGCAGAAAGCATGCGGGAAAAGTAAAGAGCTGTAACTCCCTGGGACACGGAGGACAGGGCTGCTCAAAGGGCTGCTTGCTGCTCCGTAGCTGGGCTGCAAGGACATTTTGCCTGCTCCTCACCAGCTTTGCACTCCTGGGACCTCACATTTCTTACCTGGTCTCCCAGGATGGAACTGGTGCCTATTTCCTGCTGAGTGGTCCCTGATGGACCTCAGAAAATGAATTGCAAAGCCCCAATTTAATACTACACTTATCGTCATAGCGTCTGATTTTCCCATGAGTATTGGTGGAGTTATAATTCCCTCTGCAGCCTTCACTAGTGACAGAAGTAAAGCATAGGGATGCTAAGATGCTGTTTTCCCGAAGAGCACTGTGACTCCAGAGTGTCTTGAAAAGGCACACTGAAAAAAAAAAAAAAAAAGCAAGGCTGCTTTTAAAAATCTACCAATTTGCCTGGGGTTATGGAATGAGTTGGGATTGCAAGAGTGAAACCTTGCCTTTCCTCATTTGGTATGGCTGAGAACTGTCTCTGTTCTAATTTATTATTATTGTATTGCATTATTGTGTAATTTTATTGCATTAAAAATCATGTGAATAGCACCATGGTGCTCTACAAACAGAGAGCAACACAGAGCCACTGCTCCAAGGAGCCTTGTTAAACTGCCTCCAGATTTGACTCAAGAGACCTATACTCTACTACCTCATGCAGAAAACATCTACATTGTTTTATTGTTGTTTATTTATTGAGCACTGAGGGTAAGCACTGTGCCTGGCGAACTTGCGCAGTCTGGACAGATCTGTCAAACTTCACATCTTCTGCATGGGATGTGCCCATGTGGTCTCTTCCTTCTTCCCTCTATTATGGTACTGTAACTCATCCCAACACTGCATCCTCTCCACCTCTCCAGTGAACTAGCTGATGAGAGCCAGGTCCCTTCTGGCCCTTGGAGGGGTGTCCAGACCCTATATACCATCTCTGCCTGTAGACCCTCCCCCTCCCATGGTGGTCATGCTAAGGGCTGAGAGGTCCCCGGCACCTTGGAGCAACTCTGGGGTTGCTCTCAGTGCCACCTCCACCCCACAAAAAGCCTCCAGCTGTTTTGAGCCTGTGTAGCACCCACATATCAGGCCAGCATTAGGAAAAGCTTTAATAGCTGTTGGCTGGCACAGCAAATCAAAGGAACTGGGATGCTGCCATGCTGGGGTCCGCAATGATGCCGGAGATACCTGAATGAGCCATAGCTCAGGGCTGGAGGCAGGGAAGGCCTCGTGGCAGGAGGGACTCCAGCAGCCCCAACCTTATCAGGCACCAGATGGGAAAAGGCTCAGTGGTCAGGGTGTTCTTTCTTTCCCTTCAATGGAGAAGACCCTCTCATGGGGATGGAATACGCTCGCCTCGGGGGTGGGGGGGGGGGAAACGCCCCACCATCCCCTATCAGCTCCCAGTTTCCTTTTGTGCTCTTGGTCCCCGAGCAGACCCCAGCATTCCAGCACCGGTTATGTACAAGGTGCTGCCCTGAGAAAAAACTCGTAGCAATTACCAGACAACCATCCTGCCGGGCGGAGGGGACTCTGAAAGCATCAGGGCGGTGGTGGCTCAGCTCTGGCGGGAGGTCAGGGGCAGCGGGAGGGCAGGCATTGTGCACAGGCCATTGCTGCCCGCTGCAGACCTCGGCCATTCACACGGAGCCCGACTCAGGGCCCCTTGAAGTTAATGAAAAGACTCTCCGGGATGTCAGCTGGCTTTGGGCTGAGCCCTCGCTGAGCAAAAGCAGCTCCACGTCCTCTGTAACTCAGCAGCACCGTGAGCTCCAGGAGCACCCAGGCTGAGTGGCTTTCAGATAGGTGCAGGCAGCATCTTCCTATGGCAGCTGCTAAAGCACCTCAGAGGTTGGCAACCAGTTTTTTTCTTTTTTTTTTTTTTTTCAAAGGGGAAAAAAAATAATTAACCTTCACCTCAGGTCCCAGCTCGCATAACCACAGATCAGATTCTACTAATAATTTGCTTGCTTAAGTGACTCATAATAAACATTATGAGTTTACTTTTGCTTTCAGAGCAGCTGATCTTTGGAACAAACCGCCCACAGGCATAAAATCATGTGACCCATTTGCTGATTTAACCCTCTGAATGCTCATGCATCTCCAGACCCTGCGAAACTGCTGCTGGCGGGAAAGCCTGGCATCTGGGAAATTTTGTTGTCAAACATGCAATAATATCCAGAGAGGCTGTGATCTCTTCTTCACCTGTTTCAGACTGGGATGCCCTTGCTAAAGTCAGTGGCCCCCACATATGGGCTCAGGGAAGTTGGTGAAGGCAGGGACTGCCTGTCCCATCCAAAGTTGCTGTTCATGCATATTTTCTGTGGTGGCATTTTTTCCTTATTACAAGTTCTTCTGAGGATCCTTTTACCCATTAATTATAGATTAGCACGCTCAGCCTTGCTTCCCCCTCAGGCCAGCCTGAACCTCAGCAGTACTAATACGGGGTTTGGAAGGCACCAAGACCCAGCACCGTGACCTCAGGCTGAGCGCAGGATTCTGATGGGACACCACGGGACACATGGGCTGGTGCCAGTCTCAGAAGAACACATTGCTGCTGTAAATAAAAAGAGCCAGGGCTTATTTTCATAGAGCTAACCTCTTTTCCCCTCCAAAGCACAGGGTGCCCACCCTCCCTGCCTACGTGGCAAGCCCTGGCTCTGTGCTTTGCCCCAACACCATGGTGGTGGGCAGACCATGCCTAGGACTTCCACTGCAATACTGCAGCCCCTCGTGCAAAGGCAGAGATGACAAGTTCATGCTAACCTGGATGTGCAGCTGCGTGTGCCAGCGGTGACACCCTGAAATGCCCTCCCATCTGCAAAATGTGAACAGGGCACACCTCGTATCACACCCATAGCATAGGAGTGACTGTGCCCTGTTTTGCAGGTGGAGATAACAGAGTCTGAAGTGATGGAAGGGCTTCCCCAAGGTCATATAGGAAAGGCCTGCCAGAGCGTGCCCTGTAACGTAATTTAAGCATCAAAACCCAGCTCGTGGAAAAGGCAATTGTTCCGATTCTGTGCATGTGCCCAGTGCATTTTGCTCTCAGTGCAAGGAAGGTCTGCAAGTGCAGCAAGTTGGCTGCAGGCTGCTGCACAGCAGCTTTCTCTGCAGTCTGCAGACTAATACATTTTTGGAATATAATTTTATTTCTGTCCATCCTCAGCTTATGGTTTCAGCCAAGCAAAAACCTGCGTGGCCTAATTTCTCCACCTTGCTGATCAAAGGTCATGTTTTACCAGGATTATTTCTGTCTTCATCATAGGCACAGCTGGTAAGCAACATGGAGATTTTACAGTATTTAACTTTCTGATAGATTTATGGAGGCTCCCTGCTTGACTTCCTTTGCTTCTCTCAAAGCTTTTGTACTCACCCTTCAGCTGATACCATACACTGTGCACCTTCAGGTCCAAAACCCAAGCTGAGCCAGAGAAAAGAGCTGTGTATCAACAACTAGCCACTCACCCTCTCCACAGCCAGCCCCAAACCTCTGCTTTGGATCACTTGCTTTCAGCAGAGTGGTTACGTTTGATCTAACGTGAGCAACAGTTCAGACCTGCTCAGGTGCAGTGATGAGCATCACCAGGCTGCCAATGCTCCTGCTGCCACCCACCATCAAAAGAGAAGGAAGGTGCTGACTCCCTTCCCTTGACTAGAAAAGCATATAACCTGGTTCACAAGCCAGTGTGGAAAAGATATTCGTCCATAAGGAGAAGAGTGAGAGCTGGGGCTGGCTCACCTACTGGTCTTTTGGCCTCAATCTTGTAGGCCTAAGGACAAAAAAAAAAAAAAAAAAAAAAAGTTTCCTGGTCCAGCAGCCTTCTAAAGAGTTTTGTAACCTTGGCAGCTGTAGCACACTGTCTGGGAGAAGACAGGAAGGTATCTCCATCCAACACCTAGCCTTCTCGCAGTGCAGTGGTGGTAGGAAGGGTCCAGGTTCCATTTCCCAACTTGCAAAGCTTCCCATCATTTGGATTTGAGGGACAATTTCTTCTGTTCCCCATTTAAGCAGCTCTGGTAGGGAGAGCAGAGGGCAACAGTCCAGACCTGGGGATTCAGTCCTACATGTGCCGCGGTAACACTTGGTGGCAGAAGGAGCAGAGGGTGTCCCTGTGAGCACCAAGCGTGCTCCTGGGTCCCTGAGCAGAGAACAGGGACCCTCCAGCTTCCCAGATGAGGATGGTCTTCCCATCTTCCCTGTGCACAGCCCCTTCCCCAAACTAAAACCCTGGCTTCTGCTACACCTTCCTCAAAGCAGTGTTTGCAGCACCAGTGAAAAACGGAGCGCAGTTTGGGAGCCTCTGCTTTTGCCAGCGCTTTCGTGCCAGCAAAGAGATTATTCAAATCCCCTCTCCTGAGGAGTCAACCAAGGGGAAGCTGCTCTACGTGCAAAGTTATTGCCTCTGTACCACAGTATTGATCCACAAGCAAAGTCCATGACTCAGAAGGAAGTATTATTTCACCTACCAAACAATAGTCTAAATATATAGTATTCAGCATATTTTATCTTCTTTCCATCAGCCTCCACTGAGTAACATACCTTATTCAAATACCATGAAGTCATACTTCCCTGGTACAACAATTTTCAATTATTTATTAAACAATGGAGGTTGGAGTGGGCTGTCTTGGTCAATCTTCTTTTTCTAATTGAGTCAGCGAAAGGTGGCATAGGTATCCAGAGGTAACAACTCATTCTCTGCTAGTGGCTACTGCTTTGGAAACATTTCAGACCAGGTTCCCAAAATAAGGGCACTGCTCCTTCTTCAGAGGCATTACGCTCACTAAAAGTAGCAGACATGAGGCTTTGATTGCCCTCTTACCCTGAGCAAACACGTATGTTTGTACTTTTTCCTATGTTTTAAGTCTGAGTTGTTTTATTTCATTCATAACATGAGGTGGTCAAAGACGATACAGAAAGGCTTTGGAAATATCAGCCTATCTACTTCAGGTTTCCAGGAACCTCAAAGCAAGCTCTAACCAGAGTACAAAGCAAAGCACAAATCCACCTGTAAGTTCTGTAACTCTAGCTTTCCCAAAAGTGTCGCCACACATAAGCTGAGTGTAACCCCTGCACTACCTAGGACAACCCTGTCACCCTCCCATGCCCCCATGCATGCCTCAGCAGCTGGGAAATAGCTGCACAGGCAGTGCGGGTGGGAGACATGTGCAAGGACCAGATTTCCAGCTTCAGAGAGGGTGTGTAAATAAGGCAGGGGGAAAATGGAAATTTTTTGAAAATTCCCTTTTGAAAATTCTCGCCACTCATAAAGAAAACAAGTTTCTTACTAGAAAATCCTGAAGCTTTCTGAAGTGTGTACCAGCCAAAATGCATTGGCATAACTGCAAGATAGGAGCAAAGTATCTTAAAGCAAAGATATTTATAAGTGTGGGTTAAATTCTCCTCAGCTATCAATAGTCTACTGATTGCAATGGTACGACAGGAGATGGGGCCTATTGGCTTCAGGAGACTGCCCTGATTTTTAGCAGGAAATAGTGTAAATGAAGTTAAGCTGTAATTTGTGGATAATTGAGTGATCAGTAACAAATGTTCCTGTGACACACAACAAGCTGTCATGGAAAAAGTACGCTGCTACAGCTACGTGTCACATGTGGTTTTAAACCGATTATTCTAAATCTTCCAGTGTCTCTGCTCAGTGTTTGTTAAAAAAAGATCCCCCAAATTTGACCTTCACAAAGTTTAAATGAAAATAAAAAAAAAAGTGAAGTGGGAGATAAGTCAGAGGAGGTTTTGCTGCCGACTCGAGTGGACTCTGGCCAGGCTGACGAGTGGAGTATTTACATGGGTAAAATGAGATGCTCACCCTCTTCACTTAAAGAAATGTCATGCAAACAAACATTTTCGGGTCAAAAATCCCAGATGTGCTGGTTTCCCAAGTGCAAAATAATAAGCCGGTGTGGAGAGCTGGTGTTGCAGCTCCCATTTGCACTGATAGGCTAAGGGTAGCCTAGAATCACAAACCTGAGCCTCCCCAAATATGCTCTGTTTGGAACACTGTGCCATAGAAAATTAATTGCATTCCAACTCCAGGGAGCATTAGCACTTTTCTGAATTCAGGGCCAGCCTGAGGAGCAGCCATGCCCTAGGCAAAGAATCCATCCCCCTCCTGGCCTTTGCCCCTTCCTCCACAGGACTGAAAAGGGAAAATTATAATAAATAACAGCCTTTAGAGACACCTACTAAACACTGGCTGGAATATAAATGTATAAATAAAATAGGAACTGAATGTACTCATTTCAGCACTCGACCTTGGCTTTTCTTCCCTTCTCACTTTCATTTGTTCTTTCCTTTCTTTCACCTTTGTTTCACACATTCTCCTCTCCCCATCCCCTCCCCCTTGCCTTCCTCTGTTTTGCCCCCCTTTGTTGTCTTTTACTTTCTAGCCCCTTTCCAAGACTGTCCTTTCTCACCCTTTCTGTTCATCATTCCCTATTTGCTGTTGGATCTCTTTCCTTCTTCCTCAGCACTTTTATTTACTCCTTTCTCTTCCCCAAGAATGTCCTGAAGATAAGAGAATGACCCTCTGAAGAACAATCTATCTTTCAGAGATTGCATCCTTATCACTCTTTTCCTCAGAAATAGTAGTTCCCATTTAAGATACCTTATGAGTTTTCTCAGGATGGGCCTTTAGGTGTAAAAGAATCCAGAATCACTGGTTTCCTTTGGAAAGTATGGCATATATGTGGTGCTTGCAGTAGATACGTTACTTAGGAGCAAAACTGCTATCCTCGTACAAGGTTTCTGTGGTTGTGGATGATTTGAGCATGCAGGTAGTTAAAAATTGATCTGTACCGGCAAAGAGGCTTAGTCCTAACCAATTTATACTCTGTTATTCTTACAAGCTTGAGTTACTGTGAGTCATGTAGAGTGCAAGGAGTAAAAAAACTAATTCAAGATCCTGTTAGCTTCTCTATTCACAAGTTTTATCACATTAACCATCTAAATCTTTCTAACATGATATAACACCCCCAATGGGAATGAATTATGTCAATATAAAGTTGCTTATATTGCTCTAGTTACTCCGTCAGGGGAAGGGAATGAAATATGTACATAAAGTTCCTTTATGTTGGGATACCTGACTCAGCCTGAGCAGCTGCAGCTATGAAGTGTCTCACTGCTGGTCAGTGGAGCTCTAACAGTACAGAATCTATCTGTAACCCTGATAATGAGGAAGAAAAACTATTTTGTGAATGAACAGTTCTGCAGCAGAGAAGCTGTTCAGTTTTTCCAGGATCCTGAGGTATCCTGTTGACATCTGAAGTATCGTATCTTCGTTATCACAGCAGTTACGACACCTCTCCAAGGGAAGCATTTTGCTTATTCTGTTTCCCACGAGCTCCCTCCCCTCTCTGTCCTTTTCTTGCCCACTGACTCCAGCTTGCTCCGTATGTCCTCAGCATTTGCATTGTGGAGACACTGCTGAAAATGAAGAGGCAATTTCTGCTTGCATTTGGCGTCTGCATCACAGCTCTACTGCATTGCCCTGCTCCTGCCCACCTGCACATGTTGAGAGGGGGGCTCCATGGAAGGGTCCGTGGAGGTCTGGGAAATCTGCCCTTGGTGTTTCCCCTTGGTACATATCTATATACAGAAAACATTGACACTGGTGATTTTCCTGCTCCAACTCTCCAGCAGACTCCCCAAGATGATGGCTGGGATGAGGGTAAGGTATTATCCTGTAGCCATGGATCCTATAGCCATATGTCCCATAGTCCTGACCCCCAAATGCCAGCTCAGGGAGTTGGCCAGTGTCCACCAGAGCACCTTCCAGCCCCATGGGTAGACCAGAGCATGGTGGCGGGCCACATCTCATCCCTCCAGACAGTAAGACAAGTGTGGGTGCTCCTGGTCATGGAAGCTGAGAAGCCTTTTCAGGTTCTGCTGCAGGGACATCTCAGGCATCTCAAGAGAAGAAATAAAGGTTTCAGACTTCAGACTTAAATATTGGTCAGGGCTACACCACCACTGTCATGGTGATGTGTAGAATGGGTAGATGTCTGGCCTTGCACTGGCAGGACGAGTCATGGTAAGTGTCCAAGTACAGTGCAAACTAACTGACCCTGCCAGGAAGAGGGTTGTGACTGAGCTACAGACATTCTTCTGTAGTTCTATTAGCTGTAGTCAACCACCCCTGAAGGGCTGATGAAGACCCATTCCCTCACTTAACTCATTTTTATGGATAGTGTATCAGTTGTACGTTCCTGGAAGGTTGCAGGCATGCTAAGACACAGTGTGATATGCTGTGCTTTGGGAGGAGAAGGAGTGTGGTCTTTAATTCAGATCATGACTGCCCGTATGTTCCTCCTTCCTTAAACTGCTCTGCAGAACCTGCTCTCTGGCTCCAACTGAACTTCTTGAGGTCTCACCACAGACAGATTAACAGACAAAACACAGTGCAAAAATACCTTGCACACATAAACAGTAGGTGATTCAGACATATCAGGAATAAAAAGATTGATCTTATCAACCTCACAGAATCATGGAATCATAGAATACAGACTCATAGAATCACAGAATCAGATTCATAGAATAGTTTAGGTTGGAAAGGACCTTTAAAGGTCATCTGGTCCAACCTCCCCTGCAATGAGCAGGGGTATCTTCAGCTAGATCATGTTCATCTTCCAGGGTTGCCCTGTTGTCTTTGATCCCTGCTCCATTAGTCAGCAGGACAGTTTGCCATCACTTTCAGTGAGCAGAGCTGGGAGTGGGACTTCTTGCCAGAGTAAAAGTTCAAATACAGCATTGCTATTGAAAACAGGGAGTCTTGTGTAAAATATTGAAAGCATCTTTATTCCTCATCTCTGCTGCTCAAATGGAATTTAATGTTCTGAGCAAATGTGCACTTTTTCTCACAAGAAGAATAAACTTAATTGATCCTTTCATTTTTAACTCTGTGCCCAGTGGCAGTCAGTCACCTCTTTGCAATAATATCTGCAAAGAAAATAATCTTTGCTGGATCAGATGAAAAGGTGGAGAAAGAGTCACAGAATTAACTGGCAGAGCAATCTGGTTGTTGCCCTAACATATGGGAATAATAAGTGCCAGCCAGATAAAGCCTTAAGACTGAGCTTTCATTTTGTTATTCTAAGCACAAAAATAAATATTTTCATGACAACATATAAAGAATAAAAGCAAATAGAGTTAATATGTAAAAATATACATTTTGCTTCATTATGTGTAATAATACATATTGATTTCATTATGATATTTTTTTAAAGATCAGTTTGCCTGGGAATAGTAGTCTATTCCTAAAGTGCAGTCTACCTTTTTCATCCCATCTTTCTAAGATGTTGTACCAGTATAGAATGAAAGGGAAATACTAACTAGGCTGTATTATAAAGAGTCATACACTGGTTTTGGGGAAAAAAGACATTTGCAAAAATGTGAACTAAATTTTTTTTTTTTTTTTTCTATTTTTATAATTGAACATGTCTGCTTGATTTGCAGTCATAGACTACTATGGGCACAAATGAAGAAATACAGAGAGAGGGAAATGGCAGTAACACTCCAACTCTAAAACATTTCAAGTATTAATGCACCGAGCTGCTTTGTGCACCCTTTTGCTTCAGTCTCTACAGCCCCCATAAGAGGAGGGGAAGTGCCCAGCTACAAACCAGGAGCTCAGACCCAGCAGAAGCTCGGAGCCAGGGCAACCAAAGCGTAGAAAGGCACAATGTTTTGCATCACTGTTCAGTGACAAGGAGGAGTGAAGTTGCCGTTCCCTGGGGCTGGCATTGCATGGGCTCTGCCAGTCCTTCCAAGCACCTCCACTCACCCAAACACTGGGGCTCCCATCTTCACCCTGTGTATCTCTCACAATGCTTGAGGACCTCAAAGGCTTGAATTTTGGCAAGTGGGTGCCTTCTGCAGCCACACGCTGGTGTATGGCCTCACATGCAGCTGTGTCATTGGGAGCCCCATTTTATGTCACCTCCACCCACCTACCGATCCCACTCTGCAAGGCTGGCAAGTGAGCAGCTGGTAGGCTCTGAATGTCTAACCACATTTCATACACTGGGGGGGAAAGCTGGGAGAAAACTGTCACAGTCCCTTAGGACAAAGACAAGGAATTTTACAGGCACCATGGAGGGTAACTGTTGTTTTCTTTTATTATTCATGAGCTAGTTTAGTCCAAGAAAGAAAGTGATATTTATGTGAATCTTGGGGGAATTTGTACAATAACAAGACAGAAAACAGCAAAGCCCAAAGGCAGGCAACCCTCTCGCCATGCCTCAAGGTGCAAAGATTACCGTACCTGCGGTGGTTTTGCTGACACTGAAGCTGAACTCATCTCCTTCTGCATCCAGTTGCTGAGAGCTTCATTTCACACTCCAAAAATTTAAAACCCCCTCATCCGACTCCAAGTTTCTTTGGCCCCATGCTCATACAACAGCCCATCTGTCTGTTTGAACTATTATGGGCAAATGGTCCCACCAGTGTCATATCCCTGTATTGATTTTGGTCTGGGTGATGACACAGAGGTTAAAGATCAGCGTATATGTACATTATGCAGACTCCAAGGAATGCTGACATGAGGTGCTCGCAACAGTGAGAAAGTCAAACTGGAGAGTACATTCAAAATTTTAAACAGCAAATCTTGGCTTTGCAAACATTAGTGCTGGCTGCATATGAGAAACTTAAGCTTTTATATCCAGCTAGTCTATTCTGTCAAGTATCACTTAGTCTGTGGGCTGATTTACCGCATTGCTGTACAAGTGATTTAGCAGATATGGATTCTTTTTAAGAAATGTGCTTATTTGTTTAAAAGTCTGTTATCATGTTGTGGATTTGGACTGAAATGGACTTTTTTTTTAATCTAGCGAGTGGGTGAGTTTGGTGAAATTTTTTAAAATCTAATGAGTAGGTGTATGTATTGCAAAATATTTCTGAAAGTGGGCAAAAAAAATGGTTACCGCAGATTTCAGCGTTCCAAACTCTGGATAAATGAAGTGATATGTCAGCATTTGTTTTCTTAAGGAAGCAAATAAATTGTGCCTCCTAAAAGAGTAAAACAACATGTAGGTTTCCATTTGTTACAGTTCTATGACTAGTCAGAGAAACTCTCCATAGGCAATGCATTCCCCTGAGAAAAAGTATGATATTCCCAAAGAGGGTTGAAGTGCTTAGATGAAGAGCCAGAATGGGAATGGGTTGACTCTGAAAGTGGAGGAATTAGGGTTCACCCTAAGAACAGAAAGCTACGGCTGAAGTGCTGGGCCCGTGAGGCTCAGTACTGAATTCATTGCAGCTTTACTTTCATACCAGATTTTTTTCCAGGGACTTATCTGAATGCCTTCAATCTGCCAAATCAGGTTGAAAACCATGAATGGAGCAGTCTAGTCCCAGTGTTTTTGACTCAGCTAGAATTCCACTTGCATTGCACTGTTTTTTCTTCCAATTTGAGAGTAAACAAAGCATAACCAAGCATCTCAAGAATTTCCAAAAGGGCTGGTTCAAATACAATTTTAAGAACAGGCAAAGATGTGATACGGTTATTTTGGGAAAAGGATACTCTCACAATCTCTGAACAGCTGATGGCCTCAAGGATTCTTTGTTTATCAGTTGGATCCCAGAGTGGTGAACTTTGTCCTTCATTTTTTTGGTGATAGTTGGTGGAATCAGATTGTAATTCAAGAGGTGAGGAGAGCTGCTCATAAAATGCATTGTAGAAAAGTACATTTCTTTGAATTTACTCCTGAAAACATAGTAGAAGCTTTCTGATCATTCCTATTGCTAAGGACAGGTACAGTAAGAGGACCTAGAAGAGGACAGTGGCAATGCAGGTCTCTGCTGAGCTCCACCCACCTTTCCTTCTGCCTAAAATACACTTTTTTTTTTCAGTTTTCCTCTTTTTGGAAGCTCTATTGCTTTTTGCTCCTTCTTGGCTTCCTTTTTCAGCTTCTTCCCGACCTCTCTGCTGTGACTCACTCTCCTCTGAGCCACGTGCAGGTACTCCACGTTTTTCCATGCTCTGTCTCATTTCATGATATTTCATGTTCTCAAAGTTCTGCCCTGAAGTCACATCATTGTGCAAGACATAGGTTTTGCTTAAAAGCAGGATGAAGACAAACAACAGAAAATACCGTCTCAGAAAGATGAAGAACCTGGATTATTTTTAATCTCATGATCTTCAAAATGACTCCATCATTTCCAAATGTCTGCTTGAAATAATGAATAAATTGAGGCAGAATTTTGGCTCTTCCTCCTTATTCTGCTCAAGTTTTATGTCTTCTTTCATATCAACTTATTCCACGTCTCCCCACAAAGACACCTCTTTTGGAAACATTCAGGTCCGTGGCGTCATGCCATGCTTTGTTTACTCTGTGTTATACTCGTCTTGTGCAAACTTACTTTGGTGCAGGGATTTGCTAGGCATTGGCAAAGCTCTGCTTCTACACATGACTTCCATGATAAGGAAGATTTGTAAAATAAATAATCGTGAACACCTTTGCAAATTGCAAGATGGATAATGCCCTCAAGTGCATTTGACGTATGGGCCCCAGTTCTTTGCCAGAGAAAATTGAAGTTAGTGAAGGTGCATCCATCATTAGCAGCTAGGAGATTGGCCTGTTGATGCAGTTGCTAAGTCTTCTCTCAGATGGTCAGAGGGTGGGTCAACTAAAGGCTATCTCCCTTTGTCTGGGTTTTTCTAAAGTTTCCTGATAAACCACATCCTTTATTGCCTTCTGTGAGCCTTCTTTGAGGAGACTTTAAGGGTTGTACCCTTGAGCTCTGCTAGCGTGCATATGCATTTTTGCCCAGCAGACCATAGGGTCAACTGGAACAAGTCAGTGAAGCCCAGTAAATGTAGAGAAGCTTTTATACCAGCTGAGACATTGGCCCACAGTCATCAGAAGAGGGATGCAGTAAAGGACAAGAAGGGCTTCATGGAAGCCAATGGCAAATCTTCTACTGGCTTTCCCAGATCCAAGACTTGACCCAAGTGGGTGTGTGCCCTCCTTTTAGGGCCACATGTACCCTGCAGCCTTTAGTAGGTTAACAAAAGCACCATCCTTGAGCTGCCATAAAACACATTTGTGGTCATGCATGCAGCTCTTGGGACAGGCTTTATCTCTTCTCATTGTTTGCTCTGTGTGTTTTAACACAGAGCCTCAGGAAACATCTTGGCTTTGGTACAGCATTTTGTATAAAGCCAACCCGTAAGCCAACCACAGCTAAGACACTGTAATTTTCAGAGAGACATCATGTACTTTTTATGCTCCTTAACTCAACTGTAGTCACAAATCCCTCTTTGTATTGGCAGGTCCTGTGAAAATAAGCTTTAGGAGCTACTTGAAAAAAACTGTACCTCTGTGACGTTTAGCTGCGTTGCCTGGTCTTGCCTGCCTGCTAAGTGTAGCCCTGCATAGCTTGCCTTAAATAAAACCCAAAAACATTTCAGAACTTGCCATTCACATTATGTAGTATATTGTGGAGCCTGTAATTCCAATGAAAGAGACATCAACCTGTTAAGAAACAGCTCTGCAGTGATTTTGTGAGTGCAGTCTGCCTGTATACCAGTAGCTGGTCATCCTTGCCACTTGCACAGCTCTTTAGCACATGATGTTGCTAACCAGCATGTAAAAAAGGCACTTTAAAGCTGCTTACTGAGACCAGTGATGGGGCTAAATACACTATTCATCCTGCATTAAATTTCACTAAAATTGATTACTTTCATGAAGGCCCCAAACTTTGTACTAGGAGGATCTAAGCCACTTCAAAGACATGATCTCTGCCCAAAGGAGCTTTCAACCAGACAGAAGCCCTGAAGGTGGGGCATCGGGGCAGCCGGGGAGACAAAGGGCAGCCAAATGACATCAAGAGCTCCCAACAACACGGGGCAGGTCTTTATACACACAGTTGTTGGAGCTCACTGAATAGATTTATAGTTCTGCTTGGGTAATTTATTGTTGGCTAATTAGATATAAGATTAATTAACTAGCTTGCTGGCCCTTAATTACAAATTTGGTACTTAAATTTATTGTCATTTCTTCCAAATAATGACTATGCTCGAGCAATGCTAATTTATACTATAGTAAGACGCAAATATAATGAACCTGACTCCAGGTTGTACAAAGGCCTCTTCACACTGCTCCTGGGGCATAATAGGGTCTTAAAGTGAGCGCAAACTTAATTTCTGCCCTCCAAGGCTTTATAGTACCAGCATGCAGTGAGTTACCGTGAGTCAGCAGCAGGCCATGACTTGCACAGCTGCTGAGAAATTGGGATCAAAGGAGCCGGTTTCATTGACTCCCGTTGGCCTGCCGTTATACAGGAGAGCCCCGAGGCCAGGCAGTTGGTGTTTGTGTAGCACAACCAACTTGAGGGTTGCTCCAGTCTTAATTATTGACCTGATTTTGCTGGCCAGCTCCCTTTCTCAGTTATTGCTCTGTTTCATGTTGCCCTCTGCCAGCCTGGAGTGGAGCAACCGGAGTGTAAATCAGAACTGGGTCTGGAGCTCAGAAAAAGGGTTATGAAATGTCAGCAGGAGCAGGATGCCTCTGGGCAAGGGGAGGGCTGGATGCTGAAATGTGCAGGAGAAGCAGCAGCCTGGACCAAGGTGAAGAAAGGTGGTCTGAAACACCTGACCTACAACTCCCATGGGGCATCCTGACAGCAATCTGGGGCAAAACATTGCTGGTTGCAGCTGCAGCATCAGGATTGAGGTAAAAGCTTTTGCTTTATGGCTGTGTTGGTTTTCTTCCGCTCCTCCCTTTCCTCTGCTGAAAACTAGATCCTTAATGGAAGGAGGAATCAGTACAAAATCTCCTGTACTCTGTTGAAAATGTAAGCTTGCGTATAACCCCCTGATTCATCCAAAAACAGTTAATCTGGCTTAAGTAATGTGCAGCGCCCAATTTGAAAAGCACGTCTCTGTATGATTTTAAAAAGCTTTAAAATATTTCAAGTTCCACTTTCAGTTACATCCTGAAGAAATAAAAAGCAGCAAATTGATTTTCCTAGAGAGTGCAGAAAATAAACTGCTGACCAGTCTCCCAGCAGCCCCTCCAGCTCCATGGATTTAACATTCTCAGTGCAACAATGTGCAATGATGACAGCAGCTCTAATCAAAAATCTCAGTCATTACTCTGCAACAGGCCATATAGGTCTTGCTACCTGCTTGATTGTTTCTCATAGCATTTTCATATTTTTTCCAAAATACCTTTTTTCCCTGGCCCTGGAGACAAGGAGGACGTGTACAAACATCATTGCCTACAGCTCTGGAAGCTTGAATACTTTGGCCC
This sequence comes from Burhinus bistriatus, assembly GCA_013397275.1. Lineage (NCBI taxonomy): Eukaryota > Metazoa > Chordata > Aves > Charadriiformes > Burhinidae > Burhinus > Burhinus bistriatus. Next base: position 442,078 of record VYXH01007529.1, read on the forward strand.
AGATATATTGTACATCTTTGCATTTTTTAAGCTCACCACACAGCAACAAAAAACTGATGAGTCATCTGACTCCTTGCCCATGATCTTGACCACTGAAGTAATGACAAAAATGGACTTCTGCAAAGCATTTGACACTGTCCCTCATGACATCTTTGTCTCTAAATTGAAGAGACATGGATCTGATGAATGGATCACTTGATGGATAAGGAATTGGCTGGATGGTCACACTCAAAGAGTTGCAGTCAACTGCTCAATGTCCAAGTAGAGACAGTGAAGAGTGGCATTCCTCAGGGGTTGGTATTGAAACTGGTGTTGTTCAACATCTTTGTCTGCAACATGGACAGTGGCTTTGAGTGCACCCTCAGCAAGTTTGCCAAAGTGTGTGGTGCATTCGACACGCTGGAGGGAAGGGATGCCACCCAGAGGGACCTTGATGGGCTTGAGAGATGGGCCAGTATGAACTTCATGAAGTTCAACATGGCCAAGTGCAAGGTCCTGTATGTGGGTTGGGGCAATCCCAAGCACAAATACAGACTGGGCAGAGAATGGATCAAGAGCAGCCCTGAGGAGAGGAACTTGGGGGTGTTGGTGGATGCGAAGCTCAACATGAGCTGGCAATGTGCTCTCACAGCCCAGAAGACCAACCGTATCCTGGGCTGCATCAAAAGAATTGCAGCCAGCAGGTGGAGGGAGGTGATTTTCCCCCTATGCTCTCATGAGACCCCACCTGGAATACTGCATCCAGCTCTGGAGCCCTCAGCACAGGAAGGACATTGACCTCTTGGAGAGGGTCCAGGGGAGGGCCACAGAAATTATCAGAGGGCTGGAGCATCTCTCCTATGAAGACAGGCTGAGAGAGTTGGGGTTGTTCAGCCTGGAGAAGACAAAGCTCCAGGGAGACCTTGTAGTAGCCTTCCAGTACCTAAAGGGGGCCTACAAGAAAGATGGAGAGTGATTTTTTACAAGGGCACATAGTGATAGGACAAAGGGTAATGGTTTTAAACTGAAAGAGGGCAGATGTAGATTAGATCTCAGGAAGAAATTCTTCACTATGACGATGGTGAGGCACTGGAACAGGTTGCCCAGGGAAGTTGTGGATGCCCCATCCCTGGAAGTGTTCAAGGCCAGGTTGGATGGGGCTTTGAGCAACCAGGTCTAGTGGGAGGTGTCCATGCCCATGGCACGGGGTTTCTAATTCTTTAAGGTCCCTTCCAACCCAAACCATTCTATGATTCTATGTAAATTATCGTTTTGACTCCTTGTTCTCTGAAATGCTCCCCCACTATGTTATTGATGTGTGCGCCTAGATCCAGCCTGTGCATGTCCATACCTACCTAATGAGAGGGACTCAGTGCAGGTGGTGGCCACCAGACTCCCTGCAGAGTCCTTCCCCACTGATTGACAACGAGTTTTGGGTCTGAGTTTATGACACAGACTAATGCCCAGGCATCAGGTTCAGTTAAAACAGTGCTGGATAAGGGTATGATCTAGCCCTGGTGAGCCCTGTTTGGATTAATATTTATGGGGCCTGTATCCCAGGCTTATGATTTGGGGTATGGGAAAGGAACCATGTTTTCCAGAAGCACAACATAGCCGCATGAACGTCAGAGGGATGAAGATAAGGCCTCAGCAGTGTTCCCAGCACTGGGAATTAGGTTTGTGTAGCTGGAGCAGAGCTCAGAGCACCCACTGCGAGGTTCAGCCTGGGGGAAGAGCCCTCCTCTGCAGCTTCAGCCACATGAGCAGGAGCCATGTCAAGGCAAGGGGTTGTTAACTCCAACAGGACTACCTCCACAGAGGATCCCGTTGAGAAATCTGTCTCTAAAATTATCTTGACCCTCTGCCATACACACACACACACTTTTTAAAGGGAAACGAAATGAATCTTCTCTCTATCCATCCCCTAGTGAAATATAAACAATTCCTGATGGATTTGCAGCTTACGCTGGTAACTGACAGCTTGCTAGCTGCTGGCATGATTACTTACAGTCTGGCAAGCACCAGACAACTGCAATGCCTACAACATGCAATGCCTACAACATGCAATGCCTAAAACATGGTATTTTGCTGAAGATCAGATCTTCAGATCTGCTCAGTTCTCATCTAAGCAGCAAAACAACTGGCCAGAGTTGAGAGCCAGCAAACCAGAGACTGATCTCTGCTGAAAACCTGGCCCGAATTGGCATAATAAGGGGTGCAGATCTCTTCTGAAAAGTTGGTCTAAGATGTGTTGCTGAGAACTTGGAAAGCTATCCCTGAATTTGCACTTGAGCAACCTGGGTTTTTTCTGTATGAACAGTTACGTGGACCCTGCCTACGTCCCATTTCAGGGGATATGGATGCTTTGATGGGATTCTTTCTGAGTGAGAGTCTGAATCACAAATAGATAGAGGACTGGCTAGGCGCAGCAAACAAAATTCCTTATTTGCTCACGTAAAAGCTGCATACAAGAAGTAGGGCACCACCATTGTATACATCTACTCTCATCCAGCTAACAAGCTGGAGCTCATCTCCATGCCAGATAGCAAATTGGGAACCCGCTCAATTTTAAAGCAAGTCCTGCCTAGTCCTGGAAGAAGCCTGTGTGGGTATAAAGGTACCCATTTGCACCAGCCATGTGGAGAACAGCTCTACTTCAAAGAACTTTTTGCAAAACAAAGGTGATTTGCGCATTCAGGTGCCCACCTCTGGCAGAGATGAGGCTGCACCAAACCTTCACTCAGATAGCAAGAGGCTCTCTATGACCACACAACGTGAATTCACGGGTGACACAGGAAATCATAGGAGATCCGGACTCCTCCACTTGACTAGCCTTGCGATTGCCAGACCAGACATGTGCTGAAGAGTGGGGTTTGACTGCCTGTGTCCGCGTATGTCAGATCTGTCACTGGAAGATGCCAGACAGGCAGAGAAAAGGGCCACCACCTGTGGACATGCAAGGAGCTTTTGCCCTTACAAAGCTGAGGTGATATGCTCTTCTATCAACTGGGCACTAAAGTGATGACCAGGCAGTTTTCCAGCTAGCTGTCACCACCACCTCTGGGAATAGTTTGCTTCATTTTTTAGGAAAAGAAAAACCCACAAAACACACTCTTGGGGAAACAAACAAACAAACAAACAAACAAACAGCCCACGATCTTTATGTCATGAAGCAGGGCCCCCACCTGGCCTACAAAAGGTTACAGTGCTCCAAACCAGCTTGGCAGCTGAGTTTATAACAAAGTGAACCTATTAAAGAAAACCAATAGCAGCTGAAGCAAGAGAAAAGGAGTGAATGGGGTCTGGGGGGAAAGAAAATACATTTTCCTCTATCTCCTGAAAAGAGGTGGGCAAGGGAGCTTGTCCTTAGTATGTGTGTAGCTTGCACTGAAGATGGGAATGAAATTCAAGATCAAGGACAGCAGTTGGCTTTTCTGCTCAAGATGACTGACCCAGAGGTGTCTGTGCTTAAGATATGTCTGTTATAGAGGAAAACCTGGAGACTGAGCTGGGCAGAGTTTGTGGGTACCAGAAGCTTGCACCAGATGCTGCTTTGACAGGTGGTCCGTGAGCTGCTCTGAAACCTCTGTTAAAGAAAATAGCTCTCAGAGGACACCATCAGTGCAGCACTGCTACAAGCACCACTTGCAAAGCCTCAGCTGCCCCATGCCTGTGTTATCTCACTTCTAAGCAGGATTTATTTCCTCGGTGTTCTCTATTTTGGGGTGCTTATTTACTGGCACATGGTGTCTTTTAGCAACAGGAACACATGTGGGTTGCACAACTTTTTTAAATGGGCTGTGAGTCATCTGAACCCTTTCCGTGTGCCCTTATCATCTCCATGCACCAAAGGTCTTTCAAGCAACAAAGCAGAAGTACACAAGAGGTGCCCTGTTATGCCAGTCCACTCATCTCTCCTTTACGACAGCCTGCATTTCACTGGGGCTTTGGAGAAAGCAACAAGAAACACTGCACTGGACAATTTAGGAACAGTTAATGAATGGAAGAATGTTCTTTCCTATGCTGCTGGTTGGTGCTTGGTGCGCATCCCAAGACATGGGTGCTTTGACTCTACTATGACAGAGAATCCAACTCACCACTGGGTTATTGCTGTCAAGCAGCAGGGCAGGCTCTGGCTGAAGGCATCAGCTTGAATTTGGGTATGAGCACAGGCCATTTAAGGCTGGCTAGGAGAATGCCACTCTTCGGTAAGGACTCAGTGCTGTGGTTGTGTGCCAAGCCCTGATGATGCAATTGTCTCCTAGCCCTCAGTCCTTTTGTAATCATAAGTGATTTCTGTATTGGAAACTTTCAAAATAGCTGCCTAGTTCAGACAACGTTACAAAACTTGAATGACTATTGAAATCATGGGATCCTAGAAACTGAGGGAAGAACAAAACACTGTGAAATCTCCCTGTATCCCTGACAAATACAACCTGTTCCAGAGAGGGAGATGTCACAAGCATGTTTCTTCTAATTTTGAGTGTATTTAAACTTTTCCTAATATCTACCCTAAATGCCTGGGGAGAAATGACTCTGCCATTACCCTTCTCTGCTGTTCCAGACAAAATTGTTTTTCTCATACTAACGAGGGCAAACAGAAGCAGGTTTGTGCTCATGCAGGGGGCAGGCAGGTATGATTCCCTTCAGCGCTCGTCCACAAGGACTACATTGCCCTCCATTCCTGTGCTCCAACACAGACATGTCCATGGGCTGTGTCATCCTTTCCAGCTTTATAAACAGCAGTTGTTTTCTGTTCTTTCCTTTCTATGTTTTCTGAAATTGGGCATTGCCATTTCTAAGCAACATGGTTTTCATAAGCAAGGTACATGAACCTGGTTAGTGGCCTTCTTAATATTCTTTCCTCTTTACAGAGAGGGATAATTAGCAAAGCTTTTAAGTCAGGAGCGCGCAATTTTTCGTGATCCCTGCATCAGAACTGCATTTCTGGTAGAGCAGGGACAGGAGTCTTTAATGGATTGCCATGGCAGCCTGAACACCTGACTGACCGTGTTTCATTTCTGACTCTAATCTGACCTATTAATTTTGGCCTGAATTTATAAAAACAAAACCAAAACCAAGTAAAATGCTTAAAAGGCCTAATCCTCATTTAGTGCTAAGGGGAAAAAAGTTATTTCAGCTCAAACTGGTGGTAGCTGCAACTGATTACCTGCATCCTTCTACAAAAGAGGCACCATTTTGAGTGAGGATGCTACAGTGCGAAGGCACTAAACAACTCCTTTGTCAGTTTACAGGTTTGACTGCACTTTCCAGTACCTCTGCCTACACTTTTCCAAGAGGTCCCTTACTGTGTCCTCCCCTGAGGACTCCTACCTGGGAGATGGGATCCACAAACATTCATGGAGCTGCCGCATCCTATCTTTGCAGCTGAGCTACTGGAAGGTAGAGACCATTTCTGATCCTGCTGAGGTTTTGTCCTTGCCCTTCCTCTTCCATCCATGTCAACTTCACACTTCCAGTGTGAATCATTTGAGCATAAGAGAAGCACTTGTATTATAGGTCTCGAATTGTGCCTTTCACAATTGGATCCTGATTTGTGGATAAAATTATGGTTATTCAAGTAATATGTTACAATAAGTCATGAGCCCTTATCAGTCTTCTGAAGGGGTAATGACAAAGTCAAGTGCATTTTATCAGATATATGTGACACCCCAGCATCACTTTGTCTAGCAAACTGTCAATTTGCAGCTATTGAGAACACTCTTCTAGCCTGTAATTCATAACAGCTCAAGCAGCGTGTGCTGGAGAACTTCATCTTGTCATTATTCTGTGTTTGCATCTTGTAACCTTAATCTCACTCTCTCCAGTTACAAATGTCCTCGTCAACAAAAGTGCTGCACACACCCCCACCCGCCTTCCAGGACTACTGAGCCATGGCTGAGAAGCCACCCACTAGACTGCTCCCATCTAAAAGCACCTTAACACGACAGTGCCTGTGCCCTCCCGGTAGCTTCCACAACAGTGTAAGGTTGTATTAAACACAGTGCATGAAACGTGCTGGCTGGGATGCTGCTGGAGAGTATTTTGGTAGCGCCTCTATGAGTTCATCTTCATTTGTGGTTTCTTAAATTCACCATAATCCTAAAAACTGGAGGGCAACTTGACGCCTCTGCACTATTGCAAAATGCCAACAAGTCCTGGGTAAACCAGAGCCCAGGAACTTTTGTGAGTAATGGCTGTCAAGCTCTGGCCATTGTTCTCAGTGGAGAAGAATTGTCCTTTGGTGTTTTTGGGTGTAGTGATCAAAACTGTTTTGGCACCACTTGCTGCTCAGGCTGCCAGGCCCAAGCACAAAAACATTGCTGACACAATCCAGGCAAACAGGGTGATCACATTCAGCCTGGGAGAAATCCCCTTCCCATATGGATCTTTGCAAAAGTAGAGACGCTTTTATTGTCTTGGCATTCAAAATACACTGGGGTTCATAGGGAAAGAAAGGAGGAATGAGTACCTCTGATCTTAGCTCAGCGGGATTTGCGAAGATCAAATCTGTGACATGAATGTGTCCTCAGTACCAAATTTACCACATGCAATCTGGCGGTCAATGCACACAGTTTCCTGAGCCCAGCTTACCCAGGTAAGACTGGAGCCAGAGCTCCTGCATCTACCCCTAATGTTTCTCAGTGACAAGAGCAGCCAGATTAACATAAAGCTGCAGTAGCGGTCATGAACATAGAGTATTGTTATTTAAACCTTAATTCAGTTACAATCCTCAGCACCTCCTCAGCTACCTGTCTTGCTCTTAACCAACACGTCTGTGCATGTCTTCACCCATAAACATGAAGTGTGTCCATGTCAGTGAGGCTTGAGGTCAAACAGCTCCCCAGTGATTTTTGGTGACTAGATTAGCCTCTAGAAGCCATAAGCAAGCTGATGCAATTAGATGCCAGTGCCCGTTGCCTTAATGTGTGGAGCTGTGTAGGAGCCATGCTTCACATCGTTAGAGCAAATTCACACCCAATTTGCATTCTGACCCCTTACAGCCATGTTTTCTAAAAGTGTCTTTTTCTCATGATAAATGTGTAAGTAATTGCACGCTGAGGAGGCTGGTTGTACAGGCAGCTTGGTGCAGCTTTGGGTTATGCTTATCAGATTTTTTTGTGTCTTTTTCATAGAAAAGACATAAAAAAGTGAAACATGAGCTGATGTGACTGATTTTATATACTGTGAAGCAGGGACCTTGAACAGTTTAATATTTTACCACCATCAATCAGTCCTTTCTTCCCAGCTGAGAATACATTTGGACTCAGCTCACTAAAATTGCTGTTTGTGTCAAAACTAAAAAAAAAAAAAAAAAAAAAAAACCAAAACCCCAAAAACNAAAAAAAAAAAAAAAAACAAAACCAAAACCCCAGCAAACAGAAAATATTTTGGCCTGTCTCCTGAGACTTGTTAGCTGGTAGCTACATTTTATTCTTACACGTGTTCTCCATTGTTAACAGCACAAGTTATTCTGTGTAGGATAGTTCATACAAAAGACATGATAAATATTTGTGTATGTTGAGGACTCCTAAGTTGTGGAAAAATATCATGCACGCCACTGGATTTTAATTGAAGGCTTTAAAATATTCTTAAAGACAAGCAATATCTGTTGATTTGCCTTACTTATTTTACGTGTGTCTGTATGGCCAGGAGGAAAATCACAGATGCAGATAAGAACTGTGTCTCTGCAAAATTAGCTATATTCTCCAGTGACATTTGTAACCTCACCCAAGAGAAATGTCTCATTTTTTTCCAAAAAACATGCTGGACTTCAAACAGGAAAAAGTTGCTTTATACAATGGGACTGGGTGGCAAAAAGAAACTGAATAATTTCCAAGAATGCCCAGTAACAAACAGAGTACACCATGTGGCATACATCAGCCACATGGGGGTTTGTTGTACTGTGAAGTTTTTATTGCTGTGGGTTTTGGTTGTCTGCATGATACATGAAATGACAGAAGGACAGAACCCCCAAAGGCTCTGACCAGCAAGAGTCATTCGAACTTCATAGCAGCGCTCAGAGTTGCAGACCAAGAACAAAAACGAACGTGTGGGAAGAAGAGCGTTTCTCAACACAAAAAAAACCAACAACAACAAAAGCAAAATTTGGAAAGGTTTCAGAAGTCTTACAATGGAAAGAGTGTATTCTATGTAACTTCTTAACTTTCCCATCGAGTTATTATTGCTTACTTCAGTAGTCAGTTATATGCATAGAAAGGCCATTCCTGCCCTCCAGAGCTGGTTGCCAAAATAGATGCGATGAGATAAACAGGCTGGAAAAGCCTCATTTTACGGAGTTTTGAGACAGTGGGAGAGATTGAAACCTAGACCAGACAACTTATTTGTGTGACTAAATATCCTTCTAGAAATAGGCTTTAAAGACTTGGCTGCCCTTGTGCAAGAAATCTGCAGTAAGGCTGAGCTCCCCGAGAGTCTCCATCCAGAAGAAGAAAGTAGGAGTCTTCTAGTGTTCCCTGCCTCTGCAGAGCACATCTGTGTTGGACATGTTTCTGTCCCATCTTGCAACAACTTCAAGTCATCACCTTCTTTAAATCTATGAAATCTGCTCTCAAAGCAATCTTGGGGATTATACACTCATAATTTTTCCTAATTGGGGGATTGCTGAGGAGGGTGAAGTCAAGAAGGAAATTCTGCTCCTTATTGCTCATATCTCCTACATCCTGTTGTCCACAGCCTAGTTCCCGCTCATGTGCTCTCAGGTCATTTGAAGCAGCATTAATTAATTAATAACTTGTCTTTATATCTAAGATCAATTAGATAGTACAGATGAAGCTTCTCCTTTGTTACTTTCCCTAGCTCCTGAGAGAGCATGTCTCTTGCCCTTTTCAGAGAACAGCTTTTTTTAATTAACTTTTTTATTGAGCTGTTCAGAAAAATCAGAATTACAGAGCTTCAAAGATACAATTAGCATAATGTAACAGTAACATCATTAATGAGGACTGGCATGCATTCACCCAACAGGGCATGATTACATAGAGCACAATAGCAGCTTCTTTCTGCAATACCAAAAGTCCCAACCCAGGCAAGCATCGCCTTTGTGTTGCACAAGCTGAGAATTGCCTTCACATGCCGGTCTCTGCTCCACACAGGGATGCTGTAGGTCTTGCAAATGTATGAACGGCCTGCAAACAACATGACACACCATCAAAGGAAAATAGTAGAGATCAGACTTCTAACTGACTGTGACAGAGAAGTAAATGCCTCTAAAATGTAACCACTCCCTCTGACTGTTTCAAAAGCTGATGAAGAACTGAACCAAAAAACCAACCTACAAACCACAGAATGAGTGCAGGGTTTGTGTGATATTGGAGGGTTGCATCAGGCATAGCTGAAGTAACATGTATTCATAAAGAACGAAAACTTCTCGTAGAGAGCTAGGGATTGTCAGTCAAAGGGAATCATAAAAGATGCCATGTGCTCACTTGCAGACCTGCCTTAATGAAGTGGATGAATTTAGCGGTGGAGACCACCAAGTTTTGGGTGAACAAGCTCGATATTGTTGGCTGGAAATCCTCTCAATACTTGTATTCCAGCATTGTTTAGGTTTTTGTTGAGATAGAAAATGTTCTAAAACCAGAGAAGCATCATATGTGCAATACCTAGACACATTCTCCATTCTTTTCAGGATTTCCTTGTGAGAAGTCCCCCGTCTGCTCCAGACATTTTTGCATGTAGTAACAGAGCTGTGGATTTTTACAAACAGGAGTACTGCACAAGCACATAGGCCCCTATTCAGAGCGTATGTTTAACTTGGAGTACTTAAACTTAACCAAGATTTAACCGTGTGGCTTGAACATGGTTAGACAGTTTTCTAGCCCTAGCAGTGCTGTGTAACTACACACACAGGGATGTTTGACGGTAGATTAGATTTATGGAAACTTTGCACAGATTTTAGTACAGACTTCGTAGTCATCAAACCTTTCCAAACTGACCCCTGCAATTCCCCCTGCTTAACTTTATCCCTTTCTTTCAGTGTTTTCTTGGGGAATCAAGAATATTGAGTCTCCTCTGGGAACCCCCTGAATGCTTACCAGTGTGTCTTTAATCAGAATTTGTTTAACAAAGAAATACGCATTTGTTTCTTGACTTCTCCTTACATACAGTACTCTGTGCCTCCCTCGCAGAGGTCCTGGTTGCTTCCCTCTGACCACCCTCCACCCCAACAGTGGTGCGTAATGACGGCAGCCTGACTGGTGCCAACAACTGAACGTCATGTTTGTCCAGCAGCTGCATCAGACAGAGGTGGAAAAATGGCAAAATCTGCAAAGGGACTTTAATATAACAGGCATTTTAGGTGCCCAGAGCCAAAACTTAGACCTTCAAAAGTCTGTTAGTTCCCATTTAACTGTTGGTATACCTAATGTTTTTCTGCCCATTTATGACTCTAGATCTGTCTCAATACCAAGGTATCTACGGGCTATGTGAGATGTTGGGCTGCAAAGGTGGTGTGTTGGCAAAGCATTCATCCCAGTTGGAGAAAATCCACCCTGTAAGGTCATCTCATGAGATCTGTCTTCTTGAACACTAGGAAAGGCAAAAACTGTGCTCACGGTCCTTCCCTAGCCTTGTGAGACTGCCTTTTACCACAAAATTTTGGTTGCCACCAATCTGTGCTTAAAATGAGACAACTAGATTATCTGCAGCTCAGACATAAATTCCTGGGGGAACAGACTCAGGATTGCAGTCCTCAGCCCTAAAAGGGCCACAAACTGCTCCTGGGAGAAAATAGGTATCACAAGGACTATTACGGAAAATAGTATAAAAGTTTGCTTGTTGTCTCCTTGGTTTTCCTTATGACAAAGGGCAGACCATTGTCCAACCTGCTGGAATTGTTAAGCTGCTAATTTTTGATACTTTTCAAATGTTTTGGCTGTGTGGCTTTCACTGGTTCATCTTTTGAGGTTCACTCCGTGTTGCACCCACAAGAACTGATTCAGAGATTGTGCAAGGGTGCATTGTGAAAGTTACTGGGAAGCAGGATACGTGCTAGCCGTGCTAAAGTGAAAAAGTGCAGGGGCTGGAAGTTGCAAACAGAGCTGTGTATACAAAATTCATTTTCTGGCTACTCCCTTGAACTGAGAACAGCTAATCTTAACAAAACAAAAGCAGACAGGCAAGAGACACGGTCCAGAAAGGCACAGTCAACCTGACTTATCAAACAACGGTGTTTACCTTTTGACACTGTTTTATTCCATTAACAGTTACTGATCTAAGACATTTCTGCTAGGGTATTGGAAATCTTTACAGCTCCAGGGGAAAAAGTGTATTCTCTTAACAGTTTTGTTAGCTCAACAATTTATTCTTTATTTATATTGGCTTTGATGTGAGAGAAGAAAGTGAAAAAGAATGTAGAAAGTGGGCAGTTTCATAATACAAGTATATTTATCAAGTGAAAGAGGCTTAGGAGACAAGGAAAAACTGTAATGTGAAACACTGCAAAAACACAATTAGGAACATAAGTATGAAATTATGCACAGTCTAACCTGATTTCAACCTTTGCTTGCCTGGTATGAAGGTGAAGTTTTTTAATGGTATTTCCAAAAAATAAATACTGACTTTTACGATATAAAACTCAACCAGGAAACGGCACCAGCAATTGGCATCGCTCTGCTAGAAGGAAGTCTTGGTGTGCAGAAGACATGATAGCTCAACACTTTTTAAACTGCTGAATGGTGCCTGAGATCAGCAAAGTCTCCTGAAGGGTCTTGGGATTAAATTTATCTGAGGAAGGAGAAAGGGAAGGGCAAGAATGAAAATATTTTGAGGATACTTCTATGGTCCAATCAGCACTATATGGATTCATTACCATCATTAGTGCCCTACAAAAAGGTTTATGAGCTTAGAGAAAAGCTGATATCTCCCTCACAGTCTCATCTCAGAGCCATGATGGTCTGAGTATATATCACATTTACATCAGCCTTAAATGTATTTCTTCTTAGTCTGCTAAAGCAGCCTGACTGGCCCCACTCTAAGGAGAAGGGTGACACATATCCAAAGGCTTCTCTACACAAGGAAGTTGCACAAGGTGACAACCTCCCTGTGAGCATACTCCCCTTCCTTCTCAAATAAGTTTCTTTTTTTCCAGTTTCGCTCAAGGTGAGCTGTAAAAAGCTCTCTTGCACTGGAACAAGCATTTGTGGATACCTTTTTGACACCAGCAATGCATGGTGAGGCTGTTGGGGAGATATGAAGCCCAGGTGCTGGTCAGAGGGGAGGCAGGCAGTCCACGACAGAGGAGGACACACAGCCTGTGTCTTCCAGATCCTTTGAGGCTAATCCCTGGACCCTCCTGGCCTCTCTTCCGTTGCTCTGCACAGATGTGGAAACTCTTGCACCCAGCATCTAGGGACCTGGATCTTCCTAGCTAACAAAGCTTGCTTGATCTCCTCACTAACAGGAAATAAGTGTCATCCTAAGCATTTGGCTTGGTTTGGCCTCAGCATGGCTTTTCCCCTCCTGTTCCAGAAAAATTCTCCTTGCCTGTACATGTACAGAGTTGCAGATGGTCATGCACAAGCTTTGCATGCTTGGGAAAGAACTCATGGATGTACCTATGGTGTTAAAAGGTTTTCTTGCTTGTAAAGCTCTTCAGTTGTGTAACTGGAGAGTGGAGGATATGAGAAGTCCTCACTGATTTCCTGTCCAGAGACCAACTTCTTTCCGGAGAACAGATGTAGTAATGAGAAAAGGATGAAAAGGTCTTGCTTGAGTAATTTCTTGGATTTACCCAATTTGGGGTAATTCCTGGGATTGCCTCAAATGACCCTTCCCTTTCTCTGGTCCCTGTCAGGGATTTCAAACTGTTTTCTCTATCCAAGGACCTGGGACATTCCACCTGGAATGATGGTGGTGGTGGGTTGTGCAAAGCTCTGTCTTCAGACACTACTACTCTCTGGCTGGGCATGGAGATTATCCATACCTATAAAATGAATGAGGTAAGGACCATGTTTTCCATATGTAACCTTAGATGAGCCATCTGGAGACATTCATCAGGCAGAAATTTGTATGCACAAATTGGGCAAGTGTACATTCAGCTACCTGATTTGAATATTCCAAGATATGTTTTCTGTTTGCGCATGGGAAAATACATGTTTTCACAGTTTCAGAGGTTGGTTTGAAAAAATCTATCTTTTTTGGTATCTAGCAGAAAATCTTTTCATTTAAGGAGTTGTTGAGAAAGATTGCACCAGAACATCTCCCAGCTGACACAGTCTAAATGAAAGGAGAATCCAAGTTGCTTTCTGCCTCCTCTTCTTTTCTGTTTTTCGTGAGAGACTCTTCTCAGGCAGCAGGATATCAGATGTCCTATGTGGCAGATTAAGAATTCTGTTTCGCCTCTTAGTTTCTTATCCAGTTGTTTTCAGTGGGGGAGTTTGTTTTTCCTGTATGATTGGAATAATTACCCTGACAAGGCAAAGGACTGGGACAGATGTTCTCCCTAACTGATAATAAAAGCAGTGTCCTTCAGCTTTTTGCTGGCTGTGAAATCCACTACTGTCCCATGATATCCTACGATGGGACGCAAGCAGTGAATACTTCAGAAAGTGGCATGCTGTTGCTGATCTTCCTTCTTATTTCAGGAGGGGACAGGGCAAAGTCTGCAGGGTTAAATAAAACTGTATGCTCACTCTCTTCAAAAAGGAGAACAACTTTTTTAAAAGCTCCTAGTTGTTGCAGGTTACCTGCCCTTTACAAGACAGAATTATTATCGTTTTGATATTTCACCATGAAATGGTGCTGCCAGCTGTCAACAGCTCAGAGAACAGTTAATTATATTTTTGTACAGCTGTTCATAAGAGTGTAAAAAGCTGCTGTTCTCTTCCTAAAAAAAAAAAAAAATAAAATATCTTGGCATCAGTTCTTTGGGGAGAATAGTTAACAAGGGTCTAAAATACTTCTAACTGGAAAGCCAATTCTTCCTTCTGTGAGGTAAAAATGCATTTCCTCTGGTGTAAAGGGAATTAGTTTTCTATCCTGGGTTGAGTTGGGAATGGTTGTGTTTGAAATTCAAGGGAAGTAGTAGTCTCCACTCCTAGAAATGCCACTTCAAATCCAGGGCCAATTCCTGTCTGGCCATACCAGGGAAAAGGCAGAGGAGCTGCAGATTGCACCTTGGTAATGCATTTGTGTGGATGGACCTCCACTGACCTCGCATGCATCAGGTCCTTAGGTTGTCTATGTCCTGCTAAATCCAGGTTGTTCCTTTCTGATGGACATCAAATGCCTGGTTGTCATGCTGTAACACATCCATAGCTACAACAGCAATTTGGGATTTGTATTTCTGGCAGTGCTTGAAGGGTCTAGCCCAGTACTGCTAGATCTTGAAAGACATGAACAGCGCTGGAGAATTTACAGTGTAGGTAGACAAGCCAGACAGAGGGTGTGGGGAGCTTATTTCACTTGTTTATCTGAAAATTTTGATTTGTCAAAAATGAACTGATGTTGTCAGGAAGGGCTCTCTTTCAACAAATTCAAGCCCATCAAAAATAATTGAAATATTTTATTTGGATATTTTTTAAACCAAAACTTTGGCTCCCTAATTTTCAAATGAGAAAATTATTTTGACTTAATATAAATGTAGGGTGGTGTGGTTTTTTCTGTTTTTCAACAGAGTGGTTGAAACCAAAATGATTTGAAAATGATAACATATTTGTATTGGCCCAAACAGATCTCTCTTTTTCTTTTCAAGAGCTCTTTCTTATTTTTGAAATTCATATTCTCTGCCTTTTTTGTATTTGGGATGGAGGCGAAATGTTCACTTCAGTTGTTTGGGAGTTAAGGCATTGTTTCAAGCTACTTAGAGTGGATGGAGATGAGGAGACATGAGTGTCCCCTTGATGTTATTCCCACTTCAGTTGCTCTGAAAGATGTGCACTTAATTAAGCTGCTTTTCCTATGCTCCTTTAGCTGGCAGTGGAGTCCAGAGGAGTGCCGCAAAAATTACCAGAGGGCTGGAACATCTCTTCTATGAAGAAAGCCTGAGAGAGTTGAGATTATTCAGCCTGGAGAAGGGAAGGCTCCAGGCACACCTTATTGCAGCCTTTCAATACTTAGAGGGCTTATGAGAAAGATGGGTACAGACTTTTTACCAGGGCCTGTAGTGACAGGACAAGGCGTAACAGTTTTAAACTAAAAGAAGGTAGATTTAGATTGGATGCGAGGAAGAAATTCTTTATGGCAAGGGTAGTGAGACCCTGGAATGGGTTGCCCAAAGAAGTTGTGGGTGCCCCATCATTGGAAGCGTTCAAAGGCAGGTTGGACGGGACTTGGAGCAATCTGATCAAATGGAAGGTATCTCTTTCCATGGAAGGGGGGTGGACTAGATGATCTCTAAGGTCCCTTCCAACCCAAACAATCCTATGATTTTTTGAAAAGAGGCTTGTTGGAGGACCCACCACCCTGCAGGTTTCTTTGCTGGCTGTGGAGGGTGAACCAACTGCTGTCTTCAACAGATTTGTTGGTCCCTGGCCCAAATCAGTGTGAAAAAATCCCAGTTGACTCCCCAAGGTCACTGATAGAAGGAGAAGAGTGCAAAATCCACCCCCTTTAGCTGGGGCAACACAATACTTACAGCCTCATCAGCATGATGACTAAGGTGACTTGTACCAGCTTTCACGTCACTGGGGTGCAACCTGCTGGGGATTTCTGCTGCATAGGCAACACAGTGGGTGCTTCCTAACTGACACTTAACCCAGTGCAAGCCCTACAGAGAACCTGTCCCAGGGAATCCCATCTACTCTGGCTCAGTTGCTCAAGGCGCCTCCTTATATTATCTACAGTGCCCTTCTAGCTCTGTTCTAGCTGGGGCTGCTGACACCTCACATCATCACCGAACTCCTTGTCACTTTTGCAACTTCAGGTGACTCTTTTCTAAAGTGTGCTCCTATTCCAGGCATGTGCAAGGCCTCCCCTAAGTGCGACACGTTTCTATCTAGCCCAAAATATTGTGAAAGTTAGGTGGAGATCAGTCGACTGTTGCAAAAATGTCACTTAACAGCATCCTGGTTAAGGGATCTATTTGCTGCAGTGATTCTAAGCAGCAGTTCTTTCCTTTAGCAGTTACCCCAAAACTGCTTGCAAACTTGTATGCAAAAAAACCCCCAACTGGTTAGTGTTGGTTTGGCCCAAAAGCTGCTTTTTGAGGATTCTAAATGCAGCCAAAATATTTTTTTCTTTTATAGTGATAAGATTTGTTATAACTGTGCATTGGAACACCTTCAGGAGACTAACAAAAAGTTCAGAAATTCAGAAAGGCATAATTAGTTTTAAATAGTTCACTAGAGTATAAGTAATTTTGAGCATTTTTTCTGTCTTCCTCCTTCGTATTGGCAGTCTGTCATTTTTCCAAAGTTGAGAAACTTCGGAAAATATGGATAGCTTGCAGAAAAACATAAAGAAACATTGTTTATTGCCCTGAATATTTTTTGTCAGAAATGGGACATCTGAAAACTCCCAGTTAAAATATAGCTTTGACAAAAAGTGAAGGAAAGTGAATCCCAAGCAATTTGCCTGATTTAAGAGAAGAGACACCAGCTGAGTCATTTAAAAAAAAGCCTGCCAAGATTTACAAAGAGGCTCCTCTCCCAGCAAGAGCACCCAAACCACTCCAGCACTCAATTTCCAGCTCTCTACCTAAATGTGAATAATTTTTTTTCCCATGAGAAAGTGTTGCTTTCATTTTTCTTGAAGCATCATCTTTCTGCAGAAGAGTCTTTCCCAATGAAAGGTTGGTGTGTTTGTTACCTTGTGTGTTTGTTTGGCTGAGCGTGTTATTGGGTACTCTCGTCTTTGCTATTGGGAAAGACCTTGATTTAAAAAGCTGGGGTGTATTCATAGCATGATCTGACAGCTCTCTACTCTTTATAGCAAACACCCCCAAAACCAGGGGCCACGTTTATTCCGAAAATGCTGTCTGCAGTGCACCATCTGTTGCCGGGATCTGCTGCTCAACAAAATACCCATGGCCACAATCATGCATTATGAGACTTTGGAGAAGACTCATGAAGGTCTTGCACACAGGCTCTGAAGGCTCTTTCCAGTATAGGAAAGTCCCTGGTTAAAATAAAACTGGAGTGGGTTGGAAAATCTTCTTGTGTCAAAGTCTTCACAGGCTTCAAAACATGAAATCTGTCCCTGTGCAGGATCTGGCCACGTTGCTGTTCTCTATGCACCCATCATTGCCCATCATGCTCTTCCTTAACTGGGCAATTAGTGTCATGGCCCACTCACCTTGTAGGTGCTCAGAGCATCTGGGACTGTCAGCCCCTTTTCAAGCTGGAAACACACTGTCTGCCAGCAGCAGAGCACTGAAGTGGATATGGCAAGATCCACATCTGGCTGTCTTTCCTAGAAATAGGACCTTTGTGTGCTGTGGGCTTCAGGGTAGTGTTGGTGCTAACCGAATGTGAAGAGAGACTTTTCCAGTAGCCTGATGGCTCCTACAAGATCTACTAGAACAAAGCCCATACTGAGGTTTACTAAACAGTTGTTGACAGCAAATGTCTGTGAGGGAGGATGGCAGGAGCACTGGAAAATGCAGCTCAGAGACACGAATATGCATGCTTGGCAAGATGCAGGGTGCTGATCTATACCTCGAGAGAGGAGTCAGACACTACCGATAGCGATTCCTCAAGCACACACACCCCCAATACCCTTGCAAGATGCACAAACACATTGGCTAAAATCTGTTCCCTCAACAGCCTGTTTGAAAAGCTAAAAAAAAAAAACAAACCACAATCTCTTTAGCTTCTCTTTTGCAGATAACTCTGGACTAGAGCTGAGTTATCCAAGTAATGAGCCATGCCCAATTCTCCACTGTGCTTCAACATTTTCAGAATATAAAGCAGTAGGGACAGTGAGAAATTGAGCACGTAACATGAAAATGGAAAATAAGGCAGATAATTACAACTTAACTTCATCAGTGCAATTGTATGGAATTGAAAAGTCTTTTCAGCAGCCCCAGGACATGTTAACAGCCCTAGAGAGTCCAGACATAAAAGCAAGATATTTTCCAAACTTCAAATGGATCCAAAGTTTCCTAGCAGGAGGGAATTGTTTTAACATGTAGCTTTCTAATTAGATGTTGGAAAAACTTAGTGGTGGAGTAGATTCTGCCCTAATTTACATTGAAGCAACTGCACTTTAAAGTACAAAAATTGCTCTCTGTGGATATGGCCTTACTAAAGGACAGAAATTAGCTCAGTGTCTTAAAAGTTCATGCACCTATGTGGTCAGAAACTCTCTTGCCCTGCATGGGAAATGGCGGCTAAAACTTCTCAGAACTGGAGTCAATTAACGTTAATTTAGTTCAGTCTTTCTTGCAATAAATGGATGTAAATGAGACATCCCCAGTGGAGACAGATTTACAGCAGGCAAAACAGCTATAAAGGTAAGAACAACAGGAAAATGAAGCTGGTCTCTGATAAGAAGGTGTGAGCTAATTATGAGCTTCCAGCTAGCACACGAAAGTGACACATTTAACCCCAACAGATAGTAAATGTCTAATCTGGCAATTTATGGTGATTGACAGGTGAGACTTGCTGTGGGAAGAAGAAAAGAGAGGGGACATAGCAGCTCTTTGCATTGCTCTGTAGTCCACCATGTGTTACATAGGGGAAGGTTCTGACACAGCTCAGCTATGCAAACTGATGTAATTTAATCCTGTTTCTTATCAAAATTTCCCTAGTGCCTCCTTGTCTCCCATCACAAGGCTTCCCCACCACTTCTGAGCCAGTTGCCTGATCCTCTTAATCGCCTTCCTTTTCCAAGTTCAGGTTTTGCTGAGCCTGCTTAGGCTTGTTGTAGACACAATTCAGATGGGATGGAGAACAGGAAATTAAAAATGAAATCACATAGCTACTGCAAATGACATGGGCTGGGATGTTCTCTCCCCTGTTTCTCCAAGAAATCTTGGGTTTGCAGCTTGCATTGGCTTTCAATAGGAGGGTAAATGTCATTACTGGCATTTAGTCCAAGTGAGCGTATTTCATTCTTGAGGGGCACCAATGCAGTTAGTAGAACACAAAAGCAGACAAAGGTCCATGTGGTCCCATAGCCACATGGGACATTCGTAAGCAGAGGGAGGTGGCAGGGAGATAAGCCTATACCAACGTCTCCTTTTCTGTACTTTCCCAGCTTCTGGTACTCTGTTTTTCACGGCATGATATTTTCTTGCTTCTTAAAAGCCCATGATCTTTTTCATAGTTGTCTCTTACTCAGACTTGGGTGTACTAGTGGTTCCCCCAAACTGCAATCCCTCCTTTGTCCATACCATTTAGATTACAAGGGAATGACCTCTGAGCCCGCTTGTGCTTGGCAAACAATCAGTGATGGGCTATGTGTTAATTGCATAAGCAGAAGTGGGCAAGCCTGCCTAGCTCTGGCCCTCGGTAAACGTTTGAACTTCTTTGTGGTAGAAAGTTTGAACCAAGTGAGACAGGGCCATTGCTATTCCTATGGTGAGACCCTAGGGCAAAGAAAAGTCGACTTTCCACATAGGAGAATACCAACATTTCAACAGCCACTGAGGAGATGGATTTTCTATAGAGGCTTCAGACTTCCTAGAAACTGCACGAGTGTACACTGCATTGATGTGGCTTGATCTTTGGTCTTGCCTAAAGGTCCAAGCGTGGTGGGAACAAATTTTGTGCTCTTTGAATCAAGCATCAAGCAGGGTCAATGTCTGAGGGTTTGCAAGAAGCTGTGAGTAAGGATGGTGTACAGGGCAAGTGTGACACTGAGTGAGCTTCAGAAGGAACTTGTAGATAATCTGCTAAACCATCTGGCACTGCCTCCTCCTCCAGCTGGCTGTACCCACAGTATGTTGAGCTGGGAAGTGAGAAAGGAGAAGGTCTTCCTGGAGGAAAACAGGACAGTGGCTGGAGTAGAGGGACCAAGTACCCCGGAGATCAGAGCAGAAATGTTCCTGCAGCAGATGCTGACCCTCCAACCATGTGTGCTTGACAATTCTCCCCCAAACACTTGAGGTACTCCAAGGACAAGGGCCAGGAATTGGCTCAGGTTGGAGCACAGGGTCCCCACAGCAAGAAATGGGGACATTTGGGTTGCATTGGCTGGGATATGAACTGGGCAGTAGCACAGCACCTACGTGTTTGCCAAAGGCTGTGGATAAGGCCCAGGAGACATCAGGATAGAGAATGCACAGTGGGTGCAGGGATGTCTAACTCTTCAAACTGATAGTTCGAAGATACTTTGATGAAGTTCAACAAGGCTAAGTGCAAGGTCCTGCATCTGGGTTGGGGCAATCCCAAACATGGATACATGCTGCGTGATGAGTGGATTGAGACCAGCCCTGTGGAGAAGGGCTTGGGGGTGTTGGTGGATGAAAAACTGAATATGAACCGGCAATGTGCGCTAGCAGCCCGGAAAGCCAACTGTATCTTGGGCTGCATCCAAAGAAGCGTGGCCAGCAGTTTGACGGAGGTGATTCTGCCTCTCTACTCCTCTCTGGTGAGACCACACCTGGAGTACTGCATCCGGCTCTGGAGACCTCAGCACAGGAAAGACATGGACCTGTTGGAGTGGGTCCAGAGNTGGTACTTAAATGGGGGCCTACAAGAAAGGTTGGGAGGAACTCTTTATCAGGGAGTGTAGTGATGAGGGGTAATGGTTTTAAACTGAAAGAGGGTAGATTTAGATGTAGGAAGAAATTCTTTGCTGTGAGGGCGGTGAGATGCTGGAACAAGTTACCCAGAGAAGTTGTGAATGCCCCATCCCGGGAAGAAGCGTTCAAGGCCAGGTTGGATGGGGCTTTGAGCACCCTCTTTTAGTGGAAGGTGTCCCTGCCCATGATAGGGGGGTTGTAACTAGATGATCTTTAAGGTCCCTTCCAACCCAAACCATTCCATGATTCTGTGATTCTATGTTTCTATGGTAATAGGCCTTAGTCTGGGCAAGGGGAACGTCATCATTTCTCCATGACTAGAGCTGTTTTGGTTCAGGTTAGTGTATCTGTGATTGCAATAGGAAGCCAAACAAATGACCCTGAGCCTGGAGCCCCTGCGGACAGGCAAGCGCTTCTGAGGGAGTTTGCATTACCTCCATTGGCAGCTGGCAAACTGCAGACGCCTAGGTACAAAAGAGCTTCCCAAAATTGTCTCCAGCTCCTCCTGACTGCGGGCATGTGGGATCTGCAGACCAGTGCCATACACTCTGGGGAAACCACAGAGCAGCATTTAAAGCTGCATCCTACCACCTCTTGTCACCTCCAAGCCATGTGTGGGACAAGACTAATTTTGCAAACAGCAGGGGTGGATCATGACAGCCTGTGGGACTGGCTCAAGCCCAACAGGCACTGCAAATGCACGTTTGGCTTTACGGCTCTGTTACACATCAGCGAAGGAGCCTTCTGAGCTTGTAAAAGCAGCCACCGTTCCTGGTGTACATTGATGCAGGTCCCTCTTGTGCTGCCACTGGAGGTCTCAGCAGAGACTGGGGAGTTTATTAAAAAAGGTGAGTAATTATGCAGAGCAGTTCACATACCCACCACACCATATGTGTACAGACTGTGACCTTTCTGGAGGTTTCTGCAGCACACCCTTCAGCAAGCTTGCCGCAAACATAACAGGTAACCAGAGACCTGCACCAGGGAGTGGTTGCTGATTGCATTGAGAGCTGCTAAAGAGCTCTCTGACAATGAGCATTTAAAGAGCAGTTTCCTTTCTGTCTTTCACTTTTCTTGTCTAATTTATTAGCGTGAGGTCATTTTGATTATTAACCCGAGCCCTTTGCTTTCTATGGGCAAGTGCTTCCACCCGCACGCTGCACGTTTACACGCTGCCTCTCTGAACGTTTTATTACTCGATTTTCCTGTTTGATTTCCCAGGGTACTTCAGTTCCTGTTCTGAGATCCAGCATGTTCAGAGAGTTAGTTAAAGACTCACAGATCTCCAAATCTTCAGGGATAGATTCTTTTCCTCCTTCTCAGTAGCTGACAGATGGTTATTCTTCAACAAATAAAATCTAAATTGTATGAGCCTGCCCTGCTGCAGAAACAAGTTCTTAATAAGCGCCTTGCTGTGATGAAAGGAAATAGAGGAAAAAGCAACAACCCCAAAGTGAGGGTATTTAGAATTAAAAATAGACTCCATGTGTCCATTTGCTAGAATTTCACGGCCAAATTTCACATCTGAAGGGGACTTGAACAGCACAGAGGCCTGGTATTGGCTCACTCTGAAGAGATGAGCTATATCCATACCACAGTCTCATGAGTGGCAGCTGTTTTCTGAACCAGTGGTAATGATGTGCCAAATCTGCCTTGCGCAGGACCCTACATGTGGATGTACATCAAGGAAAAATGAGTCAGCACCCACGCAGGCTTAGCCAGGGGTAGACCCTCCGGGGCTGTGGAAATGGGCACCTGGCAAGTCTGCCAGACCATTAAGGCTGAGCTGAGTTTATCAGGAAGAAGATGGCTCATAGCAGGCATGAAGGGCTCTCCAGTTGCCTGACCTGCAAACTCATGCCATCCTCTGTTCCCTCTTTGTTAATGCCTTGACCATTCTGAAATTACTTTAAACAAACTTCAAAAACCTATTGTGTCTTGGTCTTAAAAATTGTGTTCTGGAACCCTTTTCGGTTCACTTCTATGTAACTTTATGGGGAAACTCTGGCTCTCCTTGGGCCAACTTCTGCTCTGGTTAGCATTGGCATAGGCTAATTCCCACGCCAAGGTCTGGGCTGATTTCACCAACATCAGCAGGGTTAATTTGGCTGGGCATACGCAGCTCAACCCAGCCCTATTGCCTTTTCATCATAAAAAACATGGGGTGTAGTACACTGCAGATACAGTGAGTGCTAGTGCAGTGGGCATGCAATAAGGATGGCTCTTTGGTCAGCATTGCTATAGCACTGTGGGCTAGCCCAGCAGCTAATTGCTCTCTGCACCAGACAGCTCTTACCCGTTTCTGAAATGCTGACCCAACCAAGGTTTCCAGTCACCTAAAATATCTGCAGATTTTGCTCCTTCTCAGTCCTAAGTAAAAAAATAAATGTGGTTGTTGGAAATACAAACACCCATCTTGCTCTGAAGGAAAAGTGGCCATTGGCAAAATAATCCCACAGGGCAGAGATCCTTGGTGCTCTGACATTTGAGAGCTGCTGAAAAGCGTCTTTATGAGCTCTTCATTAGATGCAGATTGTGAATGGACTGACCTCGGACAGCAATCCTCTGGCAGCCCATAGGTTTTAATCACTATATCAACTGATTAAGAAAATAACTGCCTAAAACCAGTCTGTTATTAATCTTTGATTATATCTTCATAATTCAAAATCAATAATTCAGGTCACTGAGAAAAAACAGTTGCTCCTTGGATACGGAGAACAGAAGCAGGCAAAATAATCTGCTAACCTTTGGATTTTTCCCCCACTGTATCTTGTCAGGTACTCTAAAAGACACTCTTCATTTCACACTGTGTCTCATTTGAACTTCGTCAGGTTTGCATGGAAGCATCAAGTAGGAGTTGCTACTTCTCTTCCTTTTAGTCATTGCTTCAGAGAAAAAGGATTGGGCATATATGCTTTACAAATCAACAGTATCAACTGTTTTGACGTAGTGCTAAATATCTGTATCCATCTCCTCTCCCTATTCAATGCTCCTGAATGGACTCAAATCCCAAATCCACAAAACCCAATCTTTGACCTTCATGTTTTCCTGGGATTACTTGTGCTCTGAGTATCAAAGCACTCACAGCTATGCTTGACTTGGAGTAGACGACACGTTCGTGTTTGCTGAATCAGGTCTTTACCTTTTTTGCTTATCCATCTTCCTACTGCTCTTACAACATCTTCCTGGCCCATAGGGGTCATGCATTATAGGGAAATCAGTCAAGAAAGATGAGGATTAGGGGCTGAAAGCTCTTGATATCCAAACTCTTGGTAAAAGGAAGCCATGCATTGTCATGGCAATCTTCTCAGGGATGCATGGTCACCTTGGCTCTTTGGTAGGCTGATGTTTGGGTCCTTCCACTCCTTTTCTCTGAAACTCTTCTCTGTACTTACCCTTCTGAAGAAAGGCTGCAAGATCCGACATCCGACATCCTATCTCTGAGGAAAGCTTTTTTAATTTCTTTCAGGTCAGTCATAAGGTAATTAGAGAAGTGCAATTCAGATGATGCCAGCAACAATATGTGCTTTAGAGAGGTGCAGTCAGCCAGGGAAAGAGGGGTTACAGTGGCGTGAAATTCTTCCCTTCATGTGAAACAAATGCCAAATGCCAACAGCTAGCCCTCATGGCACTTGTCACCACTACAGATGTCCTCTCCCCACTGGTGCACACTTCTGTGGGCCTCTGCCCAGGGACTGCCAAGGTGGCCATGCAGGAGAGCTGGCCACACCGCAGCATGCTTTCTCAGCTCAAAATCTCCAGAGGAAAGTGCACTGAATCTCAGAGAAGATGGATATAGAAAGCTCTGTTCTGGGAGGTGTTGTTCTGTAAAACAACAAATCTACCTGTTCTTAGATAACTAAGCCCACTGTCTTGCTTTTGCCCTTTAGGAGACCAGTCTGTTCCCCTATACACATGTACCCTAATCTTGGCTCCTCACCCATTCACAGCCAGACCGCTGACAGCTCCCACCATCAGTGCCTCCTATTTTGTGCCTGGGTAGGGGACTTGCTCTTGAAGACCCCTGGCTTTTGTTTGAATCTTGCTTGTTCTTTGGCTGCACCAGCATCCTTCAGCAAGCAGTTCCACAGGTCAGCTATGCAGTATATAATAACAGACAGTTTCCATATGTTGATTGTATGTTGCCTTCTATTTATGTAGGTATTGACTTTGTTTAGTTAGTCTGAGAAAGCACTAGTTAAAGTATCCATTTTCCCCCCTTTTTAATTGTTTATTGCTTGTGAAAGACTGTGAGGCTTCTCTTGAAAACACCACAGGCTATGCAATAGCATTCAATACCTTCAGTAATTTTCATCATTAGTTTCTCCTCTTCATGCTATCTTTTTTGAAGGTGAGGGCTGATCTGAAGCATGGGTGACCTGCCCCCAGACAGAGCTGTGCTCCCCCTGGACCATGGCATGGCACTTGCCTGATGGTTAACCACCGTGTCCATCATGGTGCTGACACAGGCTCTTCCCTGGTGTGTTCCAGTTCATTTCCAGCCCAGTAAAAGGCTGAGGAGCACGGATCTCTACTCCCACTCCCCAGGGATCGTTGCCTTGCCAGTCACAACAGTGCCTTTTATCAGCCGCTGATTTACCCGGCTACCTGGGCTGAGTGACATCTCCCAGGAGGTACTGCAGCCTCGACAAACCCGAATAATGGGCTTAATGTCAACCCTGGGAGGAGCAAAGGGGCCCAAACCTGCTGCTGTTGGAAAGTCCTGAAGGAGCAGTTTATACAGGCTCTTGCCCTGCTCTATCTGAAAGTTAAAAACTGCAGCAAGAAAATCTCGCTCTTTGAAGCAATTACATTGCTCCTCTCCCCACCAGTCTCTGAGCACCTCTTAAATCACCTTTAATATGATGTATCTTCACAACTCCCCTGCAAGATAAGGGTGATACCATCATCCTTGTTTTACAGATGGAGAGCTAGGGCACATGCAGAACACTGTTGCCTCATCACTTTTCTTTTATTAGTGAGCTTACGTCTGGCGGTGCCTGGTTATGTCTTAGTCAGCGTTCAGCCCTTTGAACAGCTGCTCTTATATGAAGGCTCATGAAGGCTGTTGAGTTGCCACAGAAGCAGCAGACCGAGAAGTTTGGCTGGTTGCATCACTATGGTTTTTGCTGTACTAGTGTAGGTGCAACTACAGAGACCCTGGACATGCAACAACTGTACACTAATCTAAAACTGGGCCATTTAAAACCAGACATTGATTCACTTTATTCATGAGCAATTGTAATTAATATTGGTGAGAACAGGTTGTACACTTCAGGGAGATAATTTTATTTCATGCTCTACTCTGGCTCCTCTAATTAGTAGTAAAACCCACTTCTTTCGTTTGCGCACCCTCTGTTTCCCAGACAGGGAAAGGCTTGCTACAGTTTCATATTTTCTGAAAATGTGTGCATTTTCAGAATGCATAGAAAATCTGCTTGCCATGTTATAGCATGTAACTTTGACATCACATGGAAAATCATCTCTTCTGTTTACATTTCTATGGCATGGCTTTACACTCATGTGAAGCCAGTGCTCTAACCCAGCCCTCCTGACTCTTGAGCCTAGTTATTTCTGCTGCAGCTTATGCCAAGCCTTGATCTAAGCAGCTGAGCCTGTCCTATGCTCATGTACTACATCCATCCAAAAAATACAGTTAGATCCTGAGCTGCTCTGTTCCAGCCATGTACCCAACACACTGGGCCACCCTTCTGCCTGAAGAAGAACCGCCTGAAATCCAACTTTGACCAAAACAAAAACTATATTTCCACCCCTCCTGTGCAGCCACCAGCTGGCTGCTGCTTTCCACATGAAGATGCCCTCCAGTGCACGGTCAGCACTCACTGCCTTGCAGCTGTAAACCGCATGAGGTGGGCTTCCAAGATGGGATGAAGATCCATGTTGCATTTGCAGCATGTGTGCTAAAACCTGAAGAGCTATTGAGTGCCATGAGGTGGTAGATGGGCTGTGTCCACATGATAGACCACCAAATCTTTTCCTGTTGGTCATTTTTTAATTTCCTTTCTCTTCCTTCTTATCTGCTGGTATACGACACCTGCTGGGGAATGTTGGCCTGAAGCCAGCAGGAAGAGGGAGCAGCTGAAAGTTGCTTGGCTGATTTCTCTATGGAGAGCTCTCAGCAAGTTTTACACAGACAATGAACAAAGTGCCATTTCTTGCTTTAAAAGGGCAAAGAAGAGGGGGTGGGACAGTAGGGTTCTGCAGTGCAAATTTCCCCACAATCCCAACTTGATGGAAGGGTAACAGATCAATCTTGAGTTCTGTTGATACGGGACAGAAAGCCAAAATTCAGTCATCAAACGGCACGGCAGGTGCTAAGAACCACCCAGACCGACAGTGTCTCCTGTAGTATAAACAAGTAAACTGTTTGATTTTAAGCTCCAGCTATTTTGCTCAGATACCCCTTGTTTACTAAGTGCTGAATGGCACTCAGCATTTACAGATGTAAAGCCCCTGACTGGGAAGGTCATTAAAATTGGTGGGAAGATTGGGTAAAATCTGAGAAAATCCACAGGGGAGCCCAGCTAATTAATTATGGTTTTGTAATGCACGTAAAAGAACAATGTCCAGAGCTCTGAGCTGTTTGAAGGGGCTGTTTAAAAGCAAATTAAAGCAGAATATCTACTGTAAATGTACAATTGAGCTGTATGCTAAACACACAGGCAAACTTGTTTACCCTGCTCCTGAGCCCTCTTGAGCGTGGTAGGTTTGAACATTTGAACACAAATGTCACTGGGTTAGGAGAGGCTGTGAGAAACGAAGCAGGCAGGGAAGGAGAGAAATCATCCACTGGAAAAAAAAAGTAGTGAAATACTGCAGCAAAGAATGAAAAATAAATAGAGGCAAAAAAGGGGAAAACAAAATATTTGAGATAGAACTGAGGCCACTCACTACCCTCTACAAAATTTGTAGCTCTGTCTCTGGAAAAATTGTTTGTGAAGAATAATTGTTATGATTTTGAAGAGAGGCTGCTGGCACCCACTGCCAGGCAGTCTGGGTCTCCCATTCAGAGGTGGACTGGCAAAGCTAGGGCAAGCACTGGTGGTCTGTGCCCCTCAAGCAACCCCTGCCATGCCAGATCTGCATCTGCCACCTGGGGACCATCTGCGTGGAGTCCAACGGGAGCTTAGCGATAACCCACCTCAGATTTGGAGAAGATGCCTGGACTCTGGTGAGTAACAAACCATCAGAGGGTTTCCAGCTACCACTACACTCAGCCTTTATTCAAAGTATTGCTGAACCATCCCAGTGAAGGAAGCATCTGCCTCCCATCTGCTCCCCCCTGTCTGCAGGGACATATTTTTTTTCATAAGCACAAGAACTTGTCTTGAGTCAAAAAACTGCCTTTTGGAGTGGACCACAACCCCTGGGCTTCTGGACTCAGTCATCCCCCATGGCTGAGAGTTTGATTCCCACAGTGAATGTGGCTTTTTCATCTGAGAGCGTAACCAGATACCTTTGGCAACTCCAGTTAATTCAGGAGGGGGAAAAATATAGCTCTTTCTGCTGATAACCTCATTGTAATTTGGCACAACCTGCTAAAAACTCTCCAAAAGGTTATGGCACGTGATGCAAGAGAGGTGAAGCTGACTCTCTGGAAAGCAAACGTGCGTACGCATTTGTAGTACCTGCCCTTTCTAAACTGCTCAGTGAACAGGGAGCAGTGGCCCTGGAGCACTTCACGAGCTGTCAGAGGCGATGTGTGTGCATTCCTGAGCGGGGCTCGGATGACACCAAGTGAAGAGAGAAACCATTATGTAACTTGGAAGATCGTATTATACAATAACTTGAACACACACACAAAAAGACACGTATCCCAGCCAACTGCTTCAGCGTGAAAGATGAGATTCACAAGATTAGTAAGGCCTCTTATCTGCCAAATCTTGCTGAGCATTACAGCATGCGATGGAGTTGGGCTAACCCTGTGCATTATTATGACTCAGCTTAGTGGGAGAGGTAGGGCAGGGCAAGGCAAACTTTACTATCAGCATCTGCCTAGAAATTGAGCTATATTTACAACACCAGGGCTGATAAAATGTCTGTTGTGTTTGACTAACACCAAACATTGCAATATACAGGTTACCAGAAAGCGACTAGATTGGCAGCTAAATTGTTTAATTAAGATCAAATTACCAGAGGGCTAGATCTGGTTCTCAAGATGTAACACCGAGATTATTAGCAAGAAATGAGTTTTCATGTAAAAATAGCAGCTGCCACCAGGTACTACACGTAGCAGCTGATGAGAGAAACCCCGTGTTTGTAACACCGAGCTTTGCCAGCTACAGCCCGTCACCAGCCTGGCATTGCTCCTGTGGTCACCCAAGGGACAGTTGGGGCAGGGCAAAGGACCAGAGAACAGGATTAGATGCTGCCCTCAGCACCCACCTCGCTCCCACGATGGACCTTTGCAAGGCACTTTTCCCCCTGTTCTGGTGTCAAAGGGGCCAGTCTTGGGAAGGGGTGGCCCTCTAGCTTGCCCCTGCCCTGGGAGGTCAGACCAGCCCTGTCTCTGGATGGGAATCAGCACGGCAAGGAAGAAAGTCGCTTCATTTCGCCCCAGTAAAGGGGCAACTGAACAATTTGTGCCCATGCTGCATGTCCCCTCCCTGGAGAAGGACTAGCAGACCTAAGTGCAGGGTCAAATAAACCTGCAAGTCCCTCCAGGCTACCCAGCAGTGACTTCTGTGCAGCAACAGTGACAGATGCCAGTCGCAAGCACAGAAATGAGCAGGGTCCAGTGCCTTGCAGCTTTGCATCACTTTTATTTTTTTTTTTCTGTGAAGGTGTGAGCCCGCATTGCTAAAATCCTTTCCCCTTTTGGACACACTGAAAGGTTAAGTGGCCTTCCTCTGAGACAGCAGGACTTCTGGCATCTCTCTCCTGCTTGGCAGCCTATATCCTTCAGTTTTATTTACTTTTGCAACGTATTTCTTTCTGTTGAATGTGAATAAATTTGGCCAATGGATGGAGGAGTTATGAGGGAGGGTCAGACAGAGACAGAGACATGACTATGAGGTTTGTTTGAGCTTCATTTTCACAAGGAACCAGGCGAAGATCCACCCACTGATGAAATATGCCCTGCTTCAGCTTATCTGGTGAGACACTAGAGCGTCTCTTAGCTTCCTGGTGCATTAAGCTTCACTTAATACAAAATCTGCCCGTGACCTGGTGTCACCTCTGCATTTCCTTCACGGAGATCACTGCACACAAAGCATTTCAAAAGTGGGGTCTAAACTTAGGGGCCCAAACCTAGGGACCCAAACTCTGCCCAGTTTTACCCACAAGTAAGCGGCCCCGCAGCTCCAACCAAAGCTAACGGGAGCGGCAGTATTTTAGGCACATCAGGTTATGGCAGCATTTCTTAATGAGCTGTTGGTTCTTTTGAGACTTGAGTTTCTTCATCATAGCTCAGTGCTCAGGAGAGAGGGAAGAAAGAGAAGTGTGTTGGTCTAACGCTGAAACAACTAATTTATGTACTTACACTGTGACTTAAGAAAGTTCTGCTTTAAGTGAGTTTATTAAGTGGAGTCAGGATGTCTGACAGCTAGCAGAGCCTCTGCAAATAAGACAAGGCTGTTGGTAGTAAAAAGTAGGAATCCAGTTAAAAAATAGCTCCTCCAGTTACAAGACTGCTTGAAATATTGTACTCTGGAAATGTTTGTGTTTTAAGCTGTTTTAGTGTACAGTACAAGTCATTGATTTTTCTTCCTAGGTTTTGTTGCTAAACCTATGAGGGGAAATGTTTTTCTCCGCTTGCTGGACAGCAGCCATGAATTAGTAATGACCGACCATGTTTCAAAAGTGCATGTGTATTTTAATCTGCATTGAAAGCCATGTTTATCTTCTTTCTGGAAGCTCAAGGAAATTTTAACGTCTGTGCAGCTAGCAAAGTGCGAACTGCTGCAGGAGGGAGGCGAACTCAGCGTGGGGCTGAGCGGCTGCTGCCCGCGGATGCTCTGCATCTCAGCACGGGGGTATCAGCTCAGCCCATGCAGCTAACCTGCAGCTTCGTTCTGCGTCAGGCTTCATGACCTCAGCTCACCACCCACATTAACCTCATCCTGTTGAGGTAGTTTCCCCATCTCGGCACAGTCCAGCTATATGCCTTGTTTCTCGATGTTTTGAAGATGGAGGTACAGCATCTCCATGCTGATGGGCCATTGGCAAGCCTCTCATGCAGGCAGCGAGGATGCCTCAGCCACTCGAGGAAATCACTGGTGCTTTGAGCAATAAACTTGTGCTCTACGATGCTTCCTGGCCAGCATCCTAGATCGATGTGTTATCTGAGAGTAAAGGTGCTTATTTCAGTGTGATCGCTTTATGAATTTATTGTAGCTGAGTCTGCAGGGGTTATGATGGTTCCTCTATGGAGGTGGTTTCCTTTGTCCAGGGGAAACTGAGGTAGAGAAGGAGGATCATATAGAGGCTGAAGTGCTAATCTGAGATTTGAGAGACCTTGGTTCAATTACTTCCACAGACCTCCTTGGACAAACTGCAAAGTCTCCTACTCCTGCCATTTCCAAAATGAATGTGGAAGGTTCATCAAATTTGCCTTCTGAGGCAGCAAGCAAAACACTCATGAAAAAAGCTACAGTAATGGGGCTACATATGTATCTCTGAGAGAGATCCAGATGGATGTGCACGAAGAGATTAAGTTCCTGATCATCACCGTCTTAGTGCAAATGTAGACTGGGAGGAACCCTGCTAATGCGAAAGGAGTATGAGAGAGAAGTAGGCTCCCGTGATTTACACTGGTAAGGCCCTGCAATGAAGCCTCCTGATCCTCAGTAGCCTACTTGAAGCAGCAGACTATTTTTCTTAATTCCCCTCTGTTCAATTACACCAGCCACTTTTCCTGGTGACCAGACAAGCAGAAATATTCAACTCAGCCCTTCCACTGTTATTTCTTCTGCTCTAACTCTGCCATCAATACTTGGGGACATTAGTGAGGCAATAACAGCAGTGGCATCTTCACGGCTGCTCTACACATTTCATTTGTACAAAATGTACTATTCATAATAATCCTTTAAGGAAAAAAAAAGTCAAAACTTTCAAAAAACTTCTGGGCTTTAAAAGTGTAATGAAATGATCACTTTTTTGGTTACATCAGCTTCACAGTACTTCTCTATTTGGGTGGAACAGGATAATCTCTGAAAGCCACACCCGAGTAATTCCAGTATTTCTGCCAATGTGTGTACACTTTGCTTCTGTAACCTGAACTAGCATGTTCCCAGCTAGCTCAGGTATTTCTGCATGGCACTTCATGGAATAAACACATCCCAGTCGCCCCTAGGCCAATGTCCTGTCTTATGACAGTCATTTATACCTCCTGCAAGCATTTCCTTTTCCTTCCACCTCAGTTTGCTCAGGTCCTGCTGGAGTTGACACTCTGGATGATGGATGGATAGAGCAAAGAATAAAGGCACTGTGGAAGAAAAGAGCTTCTAAAGAGGCCTCCAAGACCCCATGGAAATATATGGGAAGAAAGATAGGAGCGGAGTTACTGAATGCCTTCTTTTCTTTGGTCTTCACTGCTAAAGCTGTCCTTCATGAATCCCAGATCCTGGAGGCAAGGGGGAAGGTCTGGAGAGACAAAGATTTTCCCTCGGTTGAGGAGGACCGGGTTAGAGACCACTTGGCCAAACTGGACATCCATAAGTCCATGGGTCCTGACGGGATGCACCCGTGAGTGCTGAGAGAGCTGGCAGATGTTATTGCTAGACCGCTCTCCATCATCTTTGGAAGGTCATGGGGAACAGGAGAGGTGCCTGAGGACTGGAAGAAGGCCAGCATCGCTCCAATCTTCAAAAAGGGCAAGAAGGAGGACCCAGGGAACTACAGGCCGGTTAGTCTCACCTCTGTCCCTGGAAAGGTTATGGAGCAACTTGTTCTGGATGTCATCTCCAAACACGCTGAAGAACAGGAAGTTATTGGAAGTGGTCAACACGGATTTACCAAGGGTAAATCATGCTTGACCGACCTGATAGCCTTCTATGATGTTATAACTGGTTGGCTGGATGAGTGGAGAGCAGTAGATGTCATCTACCTTGACTTCAGCAAGGCTTTTGACACTGTCTCCCATAACATCCTCATTAGGAAGCTGAGGAAGTGTGGGCTAGATGAGGAGACAGCGAGGTGGATTGAGAGCTGGCTGTGTGACAGAACTCAGAGGGTTGTGATTAATGGAGCAGTGTCAAGTTGGAGGCCTGTAACCAGTGGTGTCCCCCAGGGGTCAATACTCGGCCCAATCTTGTTCAATATATTCATCAATGACCTGGATGAGGGGACAGAGTGTATCCTCAGCAAGTTCGCTGATGATACCAAACTGGGAGGGGTGGCTGACACTCCAGAGGGCCGCGCTGCCATCCAGCGTGACCTGGACAGGCTGGAGTGCTGGGCAGAGAAGAACCTAATGAGGTTCAACAAGAGCAAGTGTAGGGTCCTGCACCTGGGGAGGAAGAATGCTAGGCACCAATATAGGTTAGGGGTGGACCTGCTGGAAAGCAGTTCTGAGGAGAAGGATCTGGGGGTCCTGGTAGATAGTAAATTATCCATGAGCCAGCAATGTGCCCTTGTCGCCAGGAAGGCCAATGGAATCCTGGGCTGCATAGGGAAGAGTGTGGCCAGTAGGTCGAGGGAGGTCATTCTCTCCCTCTACTCGGCACTGGTGAGGCCACAACTGGAATACTGTGTCCAGTTCTGGGCTCCCCAGCTCAAGAGGGACAAGGATCTTCTGGAGAGAGTCCAGCGTAGGGCA
Source organism: Burhinus bistriatus (assembly GCA_013397275.1). Classification (NCBI taxonomy): domain Eukaryota; kingdom Metazoa; phylum Chordata; class Aves; order Charadriiformes; family Burhinidae; genus Burhinus; species Burhinus bistriatus. The sequence continues at coordinate 475,482 of VYXH01007529.1, forward strand.
ACAAAGATGACTGGGGGATTGGAGCACCTCCCTTATGAGGAAAGGCTGAGAGAGCTGGAACTCTTTAGCCTGGAGAAGAGAAGGCTGAGGGAAGACCTTATTCTTGCTTATAAGTATCTAAAGGGTGGATTGGAGGAGGATGGAGGCAGACTCTTTTCAGTGGTTTCCAGTGACAGGACGAGGGGCAACGGGCACAAGTTGGAACATAGGAAGTTCCATTCAAACATAAGGAAAAACTTCTTTACGATGAGGGTGACCGAGCACTGGAACAGGCTGCCCGGGGAGGTTGTGGAGTCCCCTTCTCTGGAGATTTTCAAGACCCACCTGGATGTAGTTCTGAGTAATGTGCTCTAGGCATTCCTGCGTCAGCAGGGGAGTTGGACTACATGATGTCTAGAGCTCCCTTCCAACTCTGAAAGCGCGGTGATTCCGTGATTCATAAAGACAGAGTGAAGAGGGATTAGGATGTTTGAGGGAGTCCTTGAAGTTGATTAAACATGACAGTGATCCAGAGAGACTTTGAATGGTAAAATGAAGAGAAGGAAGGAAGAAAATTTGAGATGTCCAAGGGTGCTAGTGATACTAGCAAAAGAAGCATCTTACAGGAAAACAGAGAGTTTCACAGCACCTTGCAATCTCCAGCTAGTGTGAGAATGGATTTGAACTGAGTTCTTCAACTGAAAGTGCAGTATTTTGGAGATCATGCTCTTGTCCTACCTTTGTATGAAAAGTAATGAGCAGCAGAGGTGTGGCCAGGACTATATGGAGTCATACAGCTCTATTGTGTTTAAGAAAATACTGGACATGGTAAGATATCAAACACAAATCCTTCAGTTCCCTAAAGCGGCTCAACTGACTTCATCTGTCATCTCTTGGATGAACCTTTCTGGGCTCTCTCTGGGACCAGAAGAGGAAGACTGAGTCCAGTATTTGCTTGGGCTGGGCACAGCTATATCACACAGACTTTCACTGCCAGGTAAGGCCAAACTAGTGTGGCCCTCTTTGCTCCGTGCACACAAAGTTTGGAAGATCACAGCTGTCAGATAACCAGAGAGATAGTCTTGGTAACAATAGAGGTTTTTAAGATTCTTGTGGCCTTCGGTAGCTCTGTGCTTGAAGGAACTGAAGCCAGAGCAAATCCCCGTCCTTCCTGAGAATGATGTAAATTAAAACTCCACAGTAGCACCCAATGGACATATTGATTGAGGTTGACCCTTCAGGTAGGATTAGTGAATTTTGAGATTTGGAGATTGCTATTTCACAGATGTGGGCACATAGACATTGACTTCAGTGAAGCCAGGCTAACACACAATGATCTGGACATCTGTATTTCTCCTTTCATATCATTCAGAGGCATAAGTGTCTAGTTGATCCAGGTGAATAGAGCATGGCGTAAAGTGGTTTCTAGCCCATGCCATGCCATCGGGTCATTCTGAGCAAACAAACATGGCCCTTGGGTGTCTTTGCGGACAGCCTGGCACCATTCTTGAGCTCTGGGAGCTTGGTGTGGAGATGTATTGTGGTCTGACTCAGGAAAGAAATGAGGGCAATGGCCTTCAGCTAGTATTAAGCCGACAGTGGCTTGCACCATAAAACTCACCACAAATATTCTCTTACAGCCTGGTAAAAAGGGCAAGTTTTCACTCGTGCAAAAGCTGAGATTTTGGTGACATGAAAACTGAAATACACCTCAGATCATGAGAGTGCTTCACAGTTCCCACGAGTTGTCATTACATTGCATGTAACTCTGTAAGCTGCATGATCTGGATATTTTTTATGTCCTTCATCTTTCCATTTCTAAGTGCTTACCATTTTGTGGGCTAAAGCTGAGGCAAACATAATCATTGAACAATACACTCTTCTCTCATAGAGTTTTTGGCTCACTATTTGGATTGATTAGTACATGGATGTCTTCAGGGCACCGAGTGAAAAAATAGACATGCTTGTCTATGCTGCCAAAAGACTCAGTTCATCTGTGATAAAACTCCAGGGGAAAAAATAAAACCAAAACAACCAATAATCAAACAATGGACTTGTAACATGGCTGGATTTGACTCAGACTTCCAGTGTTCAGTGTTAGTGTCTCAAAAAGCTAACATTGATTCAAAGTATCTATTGCAGCTCCAAAAGCTAAACCACATGGTGGGGGAGGGCAAAGGGAGAGGTGGAAGCGTTTTGCAAATGGAAGACTGTGTGCATTATTCAGGCTTTAACATTGCTCGCATTCATGGAGCAATGCCCTTCAGTTTGGGAAAGCATCACAAGCACAGCTCCTGTTTGGCAGGATGAATGAAAGGCATCTTACAGAATCTGTATGTGAGGCCATTAGCCTGACGTCTGAGACACTGCAAAAGCCCCACTGATAAACCACACCTCTCGAAGGAGACAAGTATCTTTACATCACTGACACAGGCAAAGCCCTCAAACTTGGGCAAATAAGGCCTTGTCTACTGGCTGCTCTCCTTGCCAGCACTTTCCACTGTTGCTACCCAAGGGACACAAATGCAGAGAATATTTTGCAGAAAAAAAGAATGATTCTGCCTCATCATTTAATAGGTAATTTCATGAGTTTGGGTGTGGGTTTTGGAATTACTATGCTGGCAGAAACAAAATCCCAGTCACTACATTGCCATTCTCATCAGTACCTCTGTGACTGTTTCTAAAACGCAGGGCTGCTGTGGACCCTGATTTTCTAGAAGGGTATATACTAAGGCATGGAGGAGAAAGGCAACTCAATCAAGGCTGTGGAGCAGGCCAAGAGGACAGTCAAGGTTAAAATCAGGTCTCTAGATTCATAGCCTTACCCATGGACAACACAATCTCTCCAGAGGATGTCGTTTGTATCTACAGATGGAACAAAATTAGTCAACAGCATGTTAAAGACTGCTTTGACCGCCTGTAACCTTGTTGAACCCAACTTCAATGTTGTTCTGAAGAAAAAACATGGCAGGTCTTCAACATCACGAAGCCCTGAATAGTCACAGCCTGTGAGTACCCAGTCAGTTGCCGTAAAACTGACTGATACTGGTTTGCTGGTGGAGAAGTAGCCATTGTCAGACAAGTTGTTTTAGCTACTGGCTTCAACTCTTCTAAACATTTAAATACAGAAACTGTTCACAACCTTATATTTTATTGCTTTGTGGGTTTACTTGTGTGTCTTAAAGTCTCTTCCTGAAGCATTTTGGATCGGTAACCCTTCGAAACACAGACTTGCCAAGTCCATCTTCGGTTAAACCTCGTCACTTTTAGAGCAGTTGTGTGGGTGTATTTGGAAGCAGTCCAAAGCAATTCCCAGCTGAATTGCCTAAGTCCGGTATAAAACAAAAATATATGGGGCGGGAAGAGTTTGTGGCATTTAGGTAAAGGAAAGGAGGGGGGAAGAGTGAATGAGAGAAAGCATGTCAAGCATAAATATGACGTGATCATAAGTCAAGTGAGAGGCTAAACTGAATGCTGTGCCTCCGAAAAATAAAACTGTTTCTTTAATAGTAAAATAGGCTTGAAAGTTCAGGCTTCCCCACTCTTCCACAATAATTGGTTATTGCAGGTTGGAAGGCATATCAGGAGGTCTCTAGTCCAACCTCCTGATCAAAGCAGGGCCAGATATGAGGTACTTCATCCTACTCTCCCCTTCTTACATCTTTATGACTAATGTCTTTGAATGATACTTTCTTGACAGCCCACCTCCCCATGGTTGCAACAGCAAAGAGGAGCAGAATGAAGAGGAAAACATTAGCAGTCAAAAAGACTTAGGGACTTTATTTGTCCTTCTCAAAGACAAGATGAAGTGAAACACAAAATTATTTTTTTGGCTGACACAGTTCAAAAAATTCAGTGTCAGTCGTATCCAGTTGGGATATCATCAGCATAAGCCCAATGAGGTGTTCTCCTGGGTAATCTACTAGTTATACTATATTTGTGATGATCTTGCCCTCACACACTCCTCCCACCACACCTTGAGTTAGCTAGACAAGCTGAGAACAGGAGACCAAATGACACTTGACGCTTTCTTTCCTTACCCATCCTAGTAAGAGGGATCACAGTTTGGAATCAAAATACCAGGGAAGTTTTCATGTCCCCCCCTGCCTGACTGCCTTGAATGTTCCTGCAGTTTAAATACACATCAACACAATCTGAGAAACCCAAGATAGGGAGGAAAGCATGTAAGTTCCAGCTGGGCTAAGGGACACTAACAGATGTACAGTACAAATTATTTCTTAGCACCCTTGCTGTGATTTGCTAATTCTGTCCAAGATTTCTAGGCCGGTATGAAGGGATAATTATTCACATAACCATGAGGATTCTGGGCTGAATAAGCCAGGACTGTAGTGCCTCTGTGTCCCAAATGCATGCATGTTTGATGATCTAAGTAGTGGCTGGGTTAGTCAAACTACAACTTCGAAAATATTCAGACACCCCCTCGCATTCCCAAAGATTTTTTTTGAAAAGTGCTCAATGGTATTTTCAAGTTTTTAAAAAGATGTGATATTCAGAAGCAACTTGACAATTTCTGAAAATTTGGCTAGTGGGGCAAGAAAATCTCCTAGCTTGTGCACAAAGGCATTAGACTACGTCAAACTTCTGATCACGTAGGAAAAGCTTCTAAGGTCCATGAGGTGTTTAAGTGGTATATGACAATAACCCACACACACATAAGAGCAATGCTTGAGGCATTAACACTTCATACGAGGAGGTTCTTCAGCTAGGATGGGAGTAGCAGGGCTCTCACAAAAATGAATACTGGGGAAAAACTTACATTATAAAAATGAGTCGTTCTGGAAAGACTGCCTTACATCAGAAAAGGCCAGAATTTTAGAGATATTTTGTAGCTTCTGTTGCTGTCACAGTCCTACATGATTTTTTTTAAAGTCATAGAATCATAGAACGGTTGGGTTGGAAGGGACCTTAAAGATCATCTAGTTACAACCCCCCTGCCATGGGCAGGGACACCTTCCACTAAAAGAGGGTGCTCAAAGCCCCATCCAACCTGGCCTCAAACACTCCCAGTGATAGGGCATTCACAGCTTCTCCGGGCAACCTGTTCCAGCATCTCACCACCCTCACAGTAAAGAATTTCTGCCTAATATCTAATCTAAATCTACCCTCGTTCAGTTTAAAACTGTTACCCCTCGTCCTATCACTACACTCTCTGATAAAGAGTCACTCTCCATCTTTCCTGTAGGTCCCCTTTAGGCACTGGAAGGCTGCTATAAGGTCTCCCCAGAGCCTTCTCTTCTCCAGGCTGAACAACCCCAACTCTCTCAGCATGTCTTCATAGGAGAGCTGCTCCAGCCCTCTGATCATCTTCATGGCCCTCCTCCCATGAAAGATACCTAATCTCCATTAGTTTCAGTGTAAATTAGATACCTAAGAAACAATTACTTGCACCTTTTAGGTGCCTACGTGCCTTTAACAGCCTAGCACTTCAAAATTAGGCTGGAAAGGCTGTGAACTGAATTTCAGTTATCCAGCTGTTATTCTACTACCATACCGAATATACCAGTCTGCATTCTGCAGAAGATTGAAGCTTGGAAAAAGAAACAGAGGTAATGAAATGTCAACAGTGCTTGGAAAGCATTATAACTTAAATTTGCAAAATTAGGTAGCCATTAGGGAAAACTTCTTGGTGCAGGGTTCCTGCTAGGAAACAAGTAGAGTTTTCTACCCCGGAAAACGCAAACTGTTCTTCAACAGTTTATCAAAAAGTCAACAGGAGATAATGATATTGATGCAATTTCATGTCAGTCAATTAGTTATTGTTCCTGCCCTAAATAGAACAATTATTTTCATGTTATGCTTGTTGTTAGCTAATAACTGTGGTGACAGATGTCTAGAAACAAGGCAGTGCTCAGGTAGTTTCCAGGCAGAGCGATTCAGAGAGCTGTCAGCAAAGCATTTCTCGTGGAGATACTGAACATAACAATTAATTCACATTATTCTACATCTATGTACTGTTCCAGTGATTTGGGGCAGTTTCCTTAGTGGTGTTGTTGCAAATAATTAGCGTTTCTCTGATGCTTGTTTGAGGACAATAATAGGAAGTACCTCGTTTCCTTCGAAGGGGTGACTCTAATTAGCTATAACACAGCATGATTCCTGTCTCGCTTTGATTAGAATCTCTACAAGTCCCAAGCCATTCAAGTTGGCCACTTGAACATGGGCATGGCTTCTTTACATACAGTCAAACATGGTGCATTTCCACCACCCAACTTTTGACACTTCACACTCAGCATTGAGTGTCCTCAACCCCGCTGTCTTCACTGGATGGACCAAATGGAGACAAAGCCCATCCTCACACAAGGAGCTCAAAGCAAAATCATTTAACTTCTCTGTGCCGCACCTCAACGCCTAGTAAAACGGAGGTGGTAGCACTCCTTTGCATATATCAGACACTTTTTACTATGTGCACTATTACTTAACATGGTAGGAGCCTTTTTTTCCTATGCTACTCATAGAAGTAGAGGGAACTCAACACCACGCAACTTTCAGCAGGATACTTCTCTTCCTCATCAGTGCTTATATTTATATGTTTTCATATAATCACACTGAGAAATTAACATCTCATGAGTCAAAACTTCCAAGCCACAGCATTCAAACTAGGACAGATTGTCACTGCTTAACTCTCTTCATAATGATTCTCCAGTTATTTATATGAGGACTACATTACCCTTTAATGAAAGCTGTGAAGTCATTCCCCCAAGTCTGACCACTTTTTTCTTCTGTAAAGGGAAATGGAAGAAGTGTAAGAATTTGATTGTGAAAGGACCAACAAATTTACCTTTCTAGGCTTCTACTTTGGCTTCCTCTTTTGACATTGACTGCTCTTCTGAAAGTTGAAAGAACTGGTTTGTCTTTAGTGTCTGGGACAGTTTTGCTTAAATTAGAGGTGATTTATTTGGGGGGTTTAGATGTAGCTTTCTTCCTATGACCTGAGCTGAGTCCTCAAAATTCTTTTGCTTCAGATATTTGACTCAAATTCAAAGGCCTTCCTGTTTAAAAGGGAGAAATTACTGAGATGGAAGAGGGGTAAAGTTTTACATAGTGCTCCTCACATCATTATCCTCCTTCCCAACTCTCCATCCCTTTACAAAATGGTGTTTGCTTCTCATTCTCTTGCCAAGACTGTTCCTCATTCCTGTCATATTCCTTAATTTCATATAAATACCAGGAAAAATACTGCAGGTCTCGCATGGGCAAACTTCCCATTGAAACCAATGGAAGTGTTACCTGACTAAGGTTCTGAGAGCTTGGCCCTCCACTAGTAACTCAAAGAAAAGGAAAAAAGTCACTGAGGAACCAAAACACTCTGTGTTCCTACTTATAAAAGGGGGCAGGAGGTGGAGGAAGGTTGAGGTAGGATTTGGGGGGGGTTATATTTAGAAAAAAAACTAAGTTTGGTGTTGCTGCCAACATGAGCACATGGAGTTTCAATTTGTGGTTTCTCTTTCTGCAGTACATTTTGAAATTGGAATTTAAAACAAAATATACATGTCCCTGTCTGACTGTGTATATAACAATTTGTCATTTCTTGGCGGGAATTTGAAACTATTTTTAGTGTTCAGAAATAGTCTTCTCTCCCTTTCCTTCACCTCCTTCCCCCTATCCTGCTTCCAAATTACTCTTTAATCAACCTTACAAGATTGTTAGAACTTTCCAAACTCCTGAAGTAAGGAAAATAGTGACAGGAAATTAATAATTATTGAGGAATGGGGCTATATTTTCATTTCCTGGCCCCTTTGGAGTTAAATGTTGAGTTAGAGCCATTTGTCAAAAAGCTGAACAGAACAGTTACCTGCAGATTCTTTTTAATGAACTCCATTCAAGAACAATGGTCTCTGAAAAAATATATATCATCAGGAGAATCAGGAAATACTCCTAAAGCTGGAGCACTTGTGCTTTATACCAGTGCTTGAATAAGAATAAAATCCCTCCCATGGGAGAGGTCTAGCAGTGGAGTTGGTGTGTTGCTCTTCAAAACCACAGGTTTTGTTAGCAGGGGTCTCAGCATGGAGTCTTTTAACAATTCGCAACCTGCACCATATGCTGAACCTCAGGCATAGGAGAGCCATCATGTGTCTGACCTGGATTACCTAACAATGGTATTGTGACCCCTTCAAGCTGACCACCATCATTTCCTAACCCACCTTCACACCTCAGCTTATAGCAGCAGTTGTCTCTGAGCTCGGACCAGGATGAAGGTGGCCACAACCTACCAGGCCACTGCTCTCCTCTTCATCCCCCTCCATGCCATAATCACCAAAGTGCCTGAACTAAATCATCTTTCTGCTCCACAGGTGAAGTCAGGGCTCTTCCCTGAGCTTGATCTTGATATATTCTGCTGAACCCAGGCGTCTGAGAACATACAAAAGGCAGTACTGAGTCAGGGCAATGATCTTCCTTACTAACTATTCTGTCACCCTACTAGTAGCTAAAAATGGATGCCTAGGGAAGCATATAAAGACCAAATAAAAAAATCGTTGTGTCTCCCTGCAAGTTCCTCAAGCTCTAGGATGTTGTGGCCTATGGATTTCCTAAGCACACGGCTGCTCTTCTTGTAATTAATAGTTGGTTGTTTTTCTACGATCTAGTCTAGTTGCTTTTTGAAGCTTTGTAGATTTTTAGCCTCCAGAACATCCTGTGGCAAGGAGAACCACAGCTTAACTCAGTGTTGTATGAGGAAATGCCTCCTCCTCTTGGTGTCAAACCTGCCACCTACTAGTTTCATGGCTGACTTCCTTAAATCTTGTATTAGAAAAGAGTGAGCTGTCATTTCCTAATTGCTTTCTCCACATCTCTCTCAATTTTATAAATAAGAGCTGTTTTTTCCACCCTTGTATGCCTGCCATACCATACCTTGGAAGATTCTTTATACCTTTTCTAGCTCTGCAATAGGCAAGACAAGGTTTTTAGGTAGCTGTAATTAATATTTTGAATTAGATTTACTTCTATAGCTAGAAATACTAAACTGGCTTTTAGATCACAACACTTCTTTGATGCTTTTTTTTAGATCTGGAAAGGGTTTGTGTGCTCAATAGTGTATTGATGGGTTTTTATGATTCTAGCTCATCTGACAAGAGATATCCATCTATAGGTGTTGTTTGTCTACACTCACTGGCAACTACAGTAGAAGTTTTACCACACATTTTTTAAGATGAAGAATCTGAGACTGTATACATTATTCAAGATATGTTTGCACCATAGATTTACAAAGTAGCATAAGGATGTTTTCTTTTTTGTTCTCTATTCCTCTCCAAATAGCTCTTAAATTCAAACAGAGGGGTTTTTTTTGGCTGCTACTAACATTGAATTGCTTTTTATAAACTGTCTGCCATCCTTCCAAGATCTCTTTCCTAAAGGGTAATGCCTAAGAGCACATCTAAAGAGTATATCATTATGTGTGTTAATTGAGGGGGTTTTTTTCTTAGGTGTATTACCTCTGATTTATCAACGCTGAATTCCATCTGGCATTTTTTTGTCAGTATTGTGGAGCTGATTTATTGCTTCTTCAAATCTTCGTAAGTGAGCTTTCATTTTTACCCTGAGTGGTCTTGTCTAGGCTGGTGAGCAAGCTTTGTACTTTCACTAGACATCAAGATCATTTATATATGTGTTGCACAGCCCAAGCACAAGCAGAGATTACTTTGAAAGTCTGATGGCAAACATTCAGGAACTGACCATTATTTCCTACTCATTGTTTCCTACCTTTTAGCTGGGTATGTATATTAAGGTCTTACCTATCTCACAGCAGGTTCTCTGACAGGCTTTGGTGAGGTACATTGGTGATTGCATTTAAGAAATCCAGTTAGACTTCATCTCTCAATTCTCCCTGTTCTACACGCTCACTGACTCCTTCAAAGAATACTAGTGGGTTTATCTTCCTGTCACAAAAGCTGGTTGGATTATTCCCCCATAAATTAATAAATGTTATTTGTTCATGTGTCATAATCTTATTCTTTATTATAAGCTCTGCCAACTTGCTTGGCATACATTTCTAACTTGTGTGTTTCTGCTTGGAGAATTTTATTAAAAATTGGCATCACCTTCGCAAATTTCTCTTTCTCTAATACAAAGGCAGGTCTAAATGAGAGATCACACACCACAGCCAGGAGATCCATTATTTCAAACTTGCCTTTCTTTAGAACCTTTCGATAAACAGTATGTGATGCTGCCAGTTTACTTCTCCTGATATTTCTTAATTTGTTCTATTTCTGACACTTGAAGTTGAAGAAGCCAAAGTATGCATTAAGGCCCCATGGTGAACAAAAATGGAAAATAAAAAGTCATTTCTCTTTTACGCTGTTACCTTTTCTCACTGCTACTTTCACACCTTCACTGTCTACTGGTCTGCATACTCTCTGCAAGGCATTCATAATATAGTTAAGTAATTAATTATCTGTAATTTTTTATGTCTTTTTTAAGTTGATCCAAAACTCATTTTTAGATTTGACTTTTTGCATCTCTGTATTTTATCTACTGGAGATTGTTCTCTTTTTTCCTCATTTGAACACAGCTTCACCTTTTTTAGGAACATACCTTCTTTCTTCTAACAGCCTCCCTTATTCTGTTGCTTAGCTATCCCATATTTTGTTTGTTTCTTTGGTCTCTATACACTTCATTTTGATAGGTAGTATGCATTTGATCTGAGCTGTCAGTGAGAAGGAATCCTCACAATTCTTTCATCTTCAAATAATCTTTTTTGCTAGCTGGTGTTTCATGCCTCAAAAACTGGAACAAGCATGTACCTCAGCAGTTGTCTCCTAGCCAATGCAGCTTTTGTAATTCTTGTCAGTCAATCTTTACATATTTGTTGCTTTTATTTGAGTTCCTTAGCTATCAGCTACCTGTGAGGACTTGAATTCCTGATGAATCTTACGTTGACATTCAGCTCTGCTTCTGACAAATCCCCTGAAATCCAGGTAAGGTCTCAGCAGGTTTGAATAGACATCTACTCATAGATGTCAATCACCAGGATGGCTCAGGTCCATGCACTTCTGTTTGTGCCTCAAGACAGTACCAGGATGCCACACCACCATATAAATAAATCTAAGAGAACATTTGAATCCGTTCTGTTTCCAAATGCCATATAAAGGCAAAGGCAATACAGCCCAAGGCTGGCACTGGAGCAAAAGTCAGCAGTATTTTGGTGCCAAAAAATTTGATTTCTTTGTTTCTCTGTTTTTCCTGGGTCCCTTTGTCTGTATGCCTCCACTCAATGAGTATCCAATTATATCTTAGAAAGCAGAACAATTTCAACAGGAAGGACTGAGGAGGAAAGGCTGATAGTCACCTGATACACAGATGATCTAGGCTTAACACCCAGATCTGGACTAGGCAGATTGAAGGCCTGGGTCTCTGTCATTGCAAGTGAGGTCTTTGACTGCTTTTGTGCTGTTGGCAGTGCTAGGACATGATGGGGAGACAGGGGCTGGTCTCATCATTCAGTCAGAAATTCCATCCCGAAAAACTATAGCTGGAACTTACATTGGAAAGTTTCAAATCTGACAAACCAGCATTTTCAAATGGAAAAAAAAAAAAATTTTTCTATCAAAAGCATTCTGGCTAGCAATCTTGTTAGCAAGTGACTTGGGAAGGTGGATACATTTCTCAAGAGTTTTGAAGGAATTACTTATAAGGTTTTTCAGCCCAGTTTATTCTTAATGTCAGTGAACCTTGTAGCTTTAAAATAGGACAACTAAGAGACTACTACTGGCAACTCAGGGGATAGTAAATCCCCGCAATGTGATGAAATTCACCTTGCAATGTTCACAAACATAGGTCAACGGGAGGCTAAATGAATTCATAGGGTTTGGCAAGTGAGATGGAAACTGAAGATTACTGACAGGCTAACATCGTAGTATCAAGAAATGACTCTTTTAAGTATCCATGGAAAGTGTACAGCAAACTCCTGGAAAATAAACCTTAATGTGAACCAGCCATCTGTCCAAAGTCTGGATTTGTGTTTCAGCTGAGCTTTATTAAGTGTTTTAGGAGCATAAACTCTGACGTGAAAGTTTAGGTTCCTTCAACAGGTGTTAGCTGTGTTGGGTGAAGATACTCAGATCTATTGTGTTGGATGAAGCATAGGAGCCATGAGATGTAAAATGATGGCCGCTAGAAGACAACAAGTTTCCGAAAGGATTGGAAATACAGGTGTGGACATCTGGTTTTCATAACCAGGACTAAAATTATATGTTTACTACACTTTAGCACAGATGTTAATCAACCTACACATTTGTAAAACAAGCTGTCTGGTCATTTTGCAGTCTCACACATTTGGTAGAAATGGACTGCCTATTTTATTATTTTATAAAACCTTTCTAAACCAATGGTCTGTACCAGAAACAGGGCATTATTTATGTTATGAATAAGATGTATCCACTAGTCCTTTCTCAAAAAAAGGGGAAGATGGAAGATATTGTAGGGATCTCCATTTTTCAGTACCAGTTCTGAAATTTAAGAAAAACTTGCTGAGCATTTGGGAGTGCCAAAAAAGCCATTCATATTTTTAAAATCTTCAGTGAAGGCCATTGCCTCACAGTTTGAATCATGTAACATGGATGGATTATCTCCATGCTATAAAAATAGAATTCCATGGCTGTTTATGAATTAAAACATTTCTCCTCCGTAATACGTCTTCACCATCAGAGGTGCTTTTGAAAATCTTCACATTATAACAAGGCTCCTTGGCAGAAAGTGTAGTGTCACCTGACATTTCTACCTGAGAAAGGGTCAAATTAGCAGTGGTTTTCAGAAGAAAAAACATTGATCATGCACTAGAAATGTGTACACATATTTGCAAACATCACCGGGAGCAAAGTCAGCACCCATGCATGTTAGGGTCCAGACTGGAGGTGGAAGGGTTCTCCTCTGCGAAGGAGAGCTGGTGGTATGGGACAGACCCAAGATCCCGCAAGTTCTTTTTCTTTAACAGCCCCAATCATTAAATATTATTTGCTGTCTTCAGAGAATTCCCACCTTAGCTGCTGGTTTGGGGGACTGGCAACCTGTACTCAAGAGAAGGCCGGGAGTAAATAACAGAAGTGCTGCTGAATGGGGTATGAAATTGTGCTCCTGCCTGCCCTCACACTGTCAGACATCATTTCATACCCTTTCTAATAGTTTTCAGTTTTGTACCTCTCAGATTAGTTCTTTAGTTCCTAAACCCATAGCTCTTAAGAACAATGCATGTGTTTACTTTCCTTATGGATATGAAAAAAATTGTTAGCATATATTTATACTTTGACCTAAAAGGTACCCAGGTTTCAACTTCTAAACACCTGATCTGGCAAGCTGAGTTTGTTCAGAAGTGATGTGGCAGCAACAATTTGCAGGCTGAGGGAGCGGGAGAGGATCTTCATGTCTAGTACAACCTAGATGTTGCTTGGTGCTGTGTCAGTCTTGATTTTACAATATTGCTTCCATCATAAACACATCTGTATATCCTTGTTGGATCACTTTGCTTTAATGCTCATTTAAAATGAATGTAGCTTTGTAGTGTTTGAGAAATCACAGTCACAAAGCAAAAAAACCCATAAAACTAAGCATAACTGAAGTGTTTGTTAAAACAAAACTGAAGCCAGCCTGGCACACTTGTGTTTTATTCAGCCCTGGTGCTGGAAAAATTCCCTCAAGGAGAAAACCAAAGAGAAGTCTGAACCTCAAGAGGGAAAACAATTCCATCCAGAGTAAGGGTATTTCAAACACTACCAGAAGGAAAACTCCACATGAAGGGAGTTGTTTTAAGCAACAAGGGCTTTAAGGTTATTTCCATGCAGTTTCAGGGCTGTCACTTGCTATGATGAAATGTTATGCCTGTTCAATATGCCAGCTTTTTCTATCTTACATTCCTGAAGTCAAGCCTTTTCATAAGAGCCTGTGTTCCCAACACCTCCGAGAACCAGAACTCTGGATTTCAGTTCATGTAGGAACCAAAATCCAGACTTCTAGGTGTCAGCATACCTGTTCGTAAATGAAGGCTTTAAAGTTTATAATGCTGCTGTTTTTCTTGTTAGGGAGGAAACTTATTGTTAATACCAGAGGGGCAAACTGTACATTGTGAATTTGTGCAAGAATTCAGCAAGACCACATCAGCTCTCTGACAGGAAGGACCTAAAGAAAGGAATTAGCAGGATCGGATGTGGTGCTTTCTGACAGGAGGCCAAACCTAAGAGGTCAAAATAAGAAGCTAGTGCAAAAATAGATTTATGCTTAAATTCAAATGCACACAATTCCTGTTTCTACTGCTGTGCTCTGGATTAAGCAACTATTGTGAGATAGTTTATGAACCCAAAAGCCCTGGGCTCAATGAGCCTCCCATCTCACCATAAATTAGGCTGCGGTCAACAATGCTGCAGTGGCAACATTTCTAGTGGTATTATCCCCGCTTTCTTCCCCAGAGGGACGTGGATCTGCATGAACTTGCCCAGTAATGTACATCCTAGGCCCTGCTTTGGAGCAGCGTGCAGCTACGCCACCGCAGGCAGCCACCCCAGCTAAGCCTCACTGCAGATTTCCCTCTCTCTCGACCCTATTCACCACCTTGCCCAGTTTTTAAGAACAAGGTGATATTCCTCAGTCTGAAAGGGAATTGTTCCCGTTGCATAAGATGGAGTGTCAGAAGTGCACAGGATCCCCTTTCCTTCACGTACGAGGCTTTGCTCCTGCAGACCACATAATCACAGCAATAAGTACCTGCTTCCTCAGGCAGGCAAGCAAATGTCTTGCAAGAGCAGTGTAAGAACCCACATTTGAAAATTCAGCCTGGAAGTGCTGACCTGTGCTGAACGTAACCTTGACAGATTGCAGGGGGAGATCATTGTTTTGTCACAGCATCTCATGGCCTTAACTATTCAGCTGGCAAATATTCAGCTGGCAAGTAAGCTTCTCCTTCCAATCTGTCCCTTATTGCCTGGGTGGGGATGATACCTTGGAGTGAAGCCTCATGTTCCGAGTGCCTCATGTTTAACCTGATCCTGTCTTTCCAGGTCAGGCATCTCCAGAAGTGAATATTCTCCAAATGGAAGATATTTAACAACACTTTTGGTGAGGGATGATCCAGAAGAGTTTCCAGCTCTGTGCCTAAGAACTGCTTTATTAGGGCAAATAATTTCCTACACTTGTTTTCATCACTGTGTTTTAGACATGCTTAGTGAGCTGTTAGCATCAAAACATCATTCCTTATTCAGTTCTGCCCCTCACTATTGCTAGAAGGCACCATAGAGGGGGACCACTGTTTGGGCCTCTTCCTTTGAAGAGCAGGGGGCAACTCATTGAATCAGAAGTTGATCCACATGAGGACAGGGGGCTGAACAAGGCACCTGGAAGTGTACCTGTGTTATCCCAGGGGACATTAGTTTTCTCTCTACCCACAATGGAGTTCTCATCTCTTTCCTTTTCACACCAGCTGTGGGAAGCAGCAAAGTGGCTGGTGACTACACATGGGACAGCTTTGCCAGGTAAGAAGATGGCACCAGGACTTGTAAGCTGTATGGTGTCACTGGGAGTAATTAACACCATTTTCACCCATGCTATCTGCCCATGCCCAGGGTGCAAGTGCCCACGCTACACACTGCGTGTCCCCCGGGGCCTCCCTTCCATGGGCACGGAGCAAGGCGCAGAGCCTGCACAGCCTGCACTCTACTCCCTCATCCCAAAAGGTCACCATTCCTCTCCCATGAGCCAGAGCAGGAGGAAAATAAGAGGGCACAAATTGCTGCTGAAATGGGGCACACAGAGGCATGGGTACAGTGCTTCTGAGGTGATTGCTGAGGTGGCGTGGCTTTGGCAAGACGTCAAAATGCACAGCTGGCTAATATAGACCCTTCTTTTCTCCAGAGCCACCTCAGAAACAGCTATTGATTCTTAAGGCAGTAATATTCATCTGGCATCTCATTCATTCCAAGTTAATTGCTTAAATGGGTGGAAAAGGAAATTTGTAAAACGAAATGTGCTGCTGCATCAGGCATAAAGGAAACTTCGTCCCTATTAAGCTGGAAATGCTTCCCAAAGACAACACATAGGCTTTACTGTGCCGAGGCACTTAAGTTCAATTCTTCAGTGGGGCCACTGTTTAAAGAGAGCATTACTAACTCGGTCACAGCAAGCTTCTGTACTTCAACTTCCCAGTCACTCAGTTTACTCTTCAGGATGGTTTCCCCTACAGCTGAAAAATATGACCTTGGAAAGAATCACTAAATAAGTAAATACTTGAGTCTAGCAGGATTTTCTTCCTAGATCCAAACCCTGGCATGGGTTGAAGCCTTGCAACTATGTCCTATCTGCTAAGGAGACTTCTGTTGGTATTAAGTGGCACATTGTTTAGAGAAATAACACATTTTCGTTCAAGAAGGAGAAAACATTCCAAATAAGCTGCTGGTCAAACACACTTCTTTACGCATGTCAGCAGCTTGGGAAGAAGAAGAAGAGAGCAACTTCATCTTAAGTGTTTCTCTGAAGAAAAGTTCCAGTGTACATTACCATGAATTTCTCCTTCAGAGGGCTTCTCAGTTTCAGGATGCAATTTTGTGCTTCCTTCTCGCAGTAGACTTTTTTCACAATCTATATAGCAGTGCTCCTTTAAGAACTGGCTGTTTCACCTCTGTAAATAAAGCTACTTTAGTACCTGCACTAATTGCTTGCATTTGCCATTACTACTGTACAAAGTGCCTTTTCTGCAGAGATAATAGCACTGCAGCTATTTATTTAATTATTGAAAGCAGTTGGCATCTTTTTAAAGATGGTCTTTTAATGCTTTTATTCATTATTGGGTTTTAATGCCATATCCGTTTGTGACTCCCACTGTATTGGCTCACTGTTAGGTAAGCCTAGAGAAGTTTCTTTTCCCTGAATGTAAGGCCTGAGGAAGGTCTGCGCAGTGTTTAAGGGATTGGCCCAGGATGCCATCTCAGGGTCTGCTGCCATTAGCTTCCTGTGCCTGTGAGCAATTTTCTCAAGAAAAAAACGTTCAAAGGAGATTTTTAATCCTCCACTGAGTGTTTTTTCTTCCTCAGCTCTGGTACCACTGTGTGAGCCATTCTCTCCTTACACCTTAGCTATCAACAGCCTCAAGGAGACAATGCAACAAACGACTGCCAAAATAGAGACCTATTCCCACGCTCCCATGGTCCTCAAGGCTCTCCAGCCCAGTGGCAGCAGGGTAAGCCATGCATTGCCATCTCCTGTGAGTTCCCAATCCAGTAACCCTCTTCCCATCTCTTAGTTCAGGGACCTGGTGTGCTCTGAGAGTGCATCACATTACTGGAGAACATGTCCTCCAACTGCCAGTGCCTGTTCAGCTTAAGTTTTCAAGTTTTCTCCAAGGAGCCTGAAAAAGACTTAATTTTTTTTTTTTTTCTTTTTCTGAGGAGAATGCCGTATCATTGCATTCAGGCTTTTGTTTAAGGGGCAAGGTACAAATCACAGTGCAGTGAAAGTCTGCAGGTGCCTTACTTGCAATGATGGTAGGGCTGATCTAACAAGGGTGTGGTTGCATGGCCACTACAAGAGTTAAAAGTTTTAGGCAGTCTGAGATGGTAGATGAGTGAGAAAAAGAGGAGGAGGGACCGCAAAGAGCTAAAGCGAACTGCCAGAGATTGAAATGGAGCAAGGTGAATCCGGAAGCACGAGGCTGAGAAAAAAGTCAGGAATTTCTTGAAAGTGGCAGAACAAGCTTGGTGCAGTTTGGTGCAAGTCTGTAGTTGTGAATTCACCAGGCCTCCTTCGGGCCCTGGCAAAACAGGCAATAACTCCTTAAACTCAGTATTCTCTCGTATCCTGCCTAAAGGAACATTTTAGCTGCTTTCTTCATACTGAAACACTTCATTTCACTACTGTGGAAGGAGATAGCTGCAATGAAGTAGATGATGACAGCGATATTTGATGCTCAAGCAATGGGAACACCATTGCCTCACTGGATGACTGGCTTCACCAAGACTGAGGAAAAGCAAGTTTAACCAGGACCTTCACACTTTAAGCCTCTCCTTTTTCTATCAGGCATGGTCACAGGCAACAAATAATGCCCTCCCTCTCCACATCAGCAGTTTCCCTGTCTTCTGGAGAAACTCTTCCATCCAGTTCAGCGAGTTTCCAACTTCAGTACTGCTCCCAGAATTTGTCCCCCCGAGGATTGCTGCTTTACTTTCTACATAACAACACAGAGCTAAAAGCGTCCATAAGGCTCTCATATAATGAAAATAAGGATGCTGACGAAAAATGAAGGCATTAATACTCACTCCCACTCACGTGCCACCTCTCCTTATCTTTTTGGCTCTTGTTTTACACTTGTTAGTGCAGCCTATAGGTTAGAAGTAACTTCTCTCTTGCTCTCAAGGGCACAGTTTTTAAACATCGGCGATTTCAGCAAAACAGCCCCCACAAACATTGAGGAGGTACATCTGAAGAACAATGAATTTCATCTGGGGGAGGTGGAAATGAGTCACAAGAGAAAGGAACTTGTTAGAAAAAAAACCCTAAGAAGAAAGACTTTAAAGCTGCACCTTTGAATGTAAAAAACACCTTGTCTTTGAAATCGAAACACTGCTGCCCGGAGGAGGTGTCCTACAATGTGCATAGTATGAACATGACCTACCAATGTAGAAATTCGAGGTAGCCACCATCAGCCCACGTCTGTCATTTCTGCTCCTTTAAGGCAGATTGGCTGAGTGAAAAATGAGCCTTACATGTGACACGGTTCAATGCTGTAATGGCAGGAGGCTCTGCCCAGAATTGTAAGCTTTAATGCAGCATTTCACAATCTCAGGTAATTTTTAAGTGAAGCTTATAAGAGAAAAAGGCTGATAGATACTTACTCAGGAGTTTGTCTGTGATTTGGCTGAGGATACACTTCCAGAAATCTGTGACTGATGCTCTGCGCTCTTGTATGTCAATGCACTAAGTGTAGTAAATGGTTATCGAGTAACCTCCGTTTCACAGGAAGGGTGTACAAGTTCAACAAAATATTGGTGGCCAAAGGAGCCTGTGGTGAAGGAGCCCTCTAAAGAGCTATTAATCGAGGTAAAAAGAAAACCTTGTGAGAACACTTTAGCTTTCATAAGTTTTCTACCCCTAGGGAGATGTGTAAGGAGGGAGCTGAAAGATACAGCAACACACTCATATTTGCCTGTTTGTTTGCCTTGGTGTCAGTTATCTAGTACTTGGTAAATGCAGGAATTGTATTCACTGAACTGCTAGAATGATGAAATTTTGCTTTCTTCATCTGCTGTGGTTCTGGCAAGAGATAAAGAATAACTAAAATGAAGTTATTAGGAAAATTGATGGTTGAACCCTGGAATTTCAGAGCTGTGCTCAGGTTTAACTGACCTCTCTCAATGAGGAGAGCACTCACTGCCTTCAGGTTTTAAGCTGAATTCCTGAATAAATGTCCAAACCCTCCCAAAGTTTTGAGTTTTTTATACTGAGGCTTTCTTGCAAGTTTTCCAGTCCATCTGCCTTCCAGGGAGATTAGAAATAGTGCTAGAAGAACTCATTTCTGGAATCCAGGACAAACTGGGAGTCACAAATCGCTCTAGTCCAGGTTTAGTTCCAGAAGTAAGGGAAGAGTAGTGCAGAGCACTCAGTTATTCTGCTATTGTTTCCTCTATGAGAAAAATAGTCATTAATATATCTGGACAAACTTGCTTTGCTTCATTTCAAGCCTAAATTAACATCTTGCTCTCAGTTCAGCTTTGATGTACAACAGCAAAAATGAGAAAAGAGCCCAACAATACACTAATAGATTCCAGAAATGCTGTATAATGTCAATAAAGAAGTCACTCAGCCATTTCCAAAAATGTGAAGTATTTGCAAAATACGATGAAGTGAAATAAATTGTTTCTCTTATGGCTCATAAAAGAAGCCCTATGAAATGTAGAAAGGATTCCAATTATTATCTTATCAGAAAAAATAATAATTGATTTTTATTCCAGTTAAATTGTAGCAATTTATTAGAAAGATTTTTTTCACCTATAAACTAGTTTGATTTGTAGAATGTCATTTCCACTGAGAGTAAATTTCAGTCTAACAGAAAATCCTCTTTTGCTAACTGGTTTCATGATCATTCATGTAGATATTCCACAAACGCTCGCAGTTCTGCAAAGCCAAAGTGAAAACCATTTTCTCAGAAAATGTAAGGAAGAAGTCTAATAAAATAAGTAAAAGACTAACAGGTCTAATAAGAGACATCTAATTCACAGTAATTCCAAAGTCCTTTTGGGATTAGATGTCTGTGAAAACTGTTTTTCCTACATGCTAAAGGAGGAATTGAGGTGTCCAAAGTCATCTCAGGACAGGCAGCAGACAACTGGCAGGAACCTGAATTTTGGACAAAGGTTCCTCCAGGGATACCTGGGCAGTGCATAGGCTCTAATTTCCTCTTGCGGAATTGACCTTCTGGTGGTTTTGTTCTTCAGCTGTAAAATGGAGGTACGTACCGTATTTTTCATCCTCACCAGAGCATTACAAGACTGACTCAAATTAAAGCTGTCAACAGCTTACTCTGAGTAACTGGGGTCGTGGAAGTGTCTGAGATGTTATTTTTCATTGCAGCATCAAGAATGATGCCTGCTTGATCATCTGATAGCTAAAGGGATTGACTTCTATGCAACTGCTAAGAAAAGAATTTGAGATGTTAGATTTCCATTTCTCATTACCTTGTTTCCCTTCTCACAAGGTACTGGCTGATTTGAGATATAGGCTGCATTTTTGGATTTGCAGAATAAGATTAGGTATCACTAACTATGGATATCACTATTTATTCAGCTTGTCAAGATGGATTTTTTTATTGCCTAGAAGGGAGTGTCTGCTATTTCCATTTTCCTGAGAAAAATGGGAGTTAAGACGTATATCTGGAAGTAGCCTATAGTCATAACACATGAGATCACAGACCTCTGACCACACCAGAGATTTTAAAGAGAATTTAAACACCTTAAATGTTGTGGTGGGCTTGGTCACACTGTCCTACCAAGGTCATTTTAGGCTGGTTCAGGTAACTGAATCCAGTTCTCCATAATCTGAGTACTACTGCTGTGATGGCAGCTTGCTTTATTGTCATGTTTTGTCTTCACCAAGCATGAGTGAATGCCAAGAACCCGATGAGGGTTAGCAATTAGTGTCTAAGAGGATATTAGCTATAGAATCCAAAATGTAGAATCTCGTTTCATTGGTTCATCCATACATCTAACTTGATTTTCATTTCCAGACACCTTAGCTTGAGGCCTTTTGCTATGTAACTGATAGAAAGGTACATACACCTTTGTAAGTGTGATTTCTGGGGAATAAACTCCTAAATTAACAGCTTGGTCTCCAAAGAAGGATCTGGTAAAAGAAAAAAGGTTATTCTGAAAAATACTACTGTTTATAATGTCCCTGGAGATCATTGTCACTCCCGAATGGCTGCAGACCTCACAGTGCCTGCAGAATGTAGGAAATCTTGTGTTTTATCATGAAATGTTTTTTTTTAATACACTTTAAAAAAAAAAGGAAAAAAACCCCTCTGCTGAAATTCCTGTACATTCAAAGGCAAAATATAAACGTCTCCCTAGAGAACAGTCTACTGGACGATTGTGGAAGAAGAGAAAATTAAATTCAGGTGAATATATAATAAAAAACAACTACTTGCATGTAACTACATTATTATAATTCATGTGGGCATCGCTAACCTCTTGCTGAATTCTTAGAGATGACAAAACTAATTTGTGGCAGTGGCATTAATGTTAAAATGTCACACTTGAGCACAGTGTTTTTTCATTCTCCAGAATTTTATTATCTTACTTAGTTTTCTGAAAGGACTTTTCTACCTCTGCTTATCACCAGCCACATTGTGGGGTTTTCTAAGGTTTTTTCCAGCTCTTACTTGTTACTTCCTTTTTTTTTTCTTTTAAGGGAAAGAAACTCTGCTGTTAGAGAACCATTATAGATCCCCTTTTGTCTGTGAGGCTGTTTCTGTACTGAAAGCTTTTGGGTCAGGAGTGACTCCACCAGTGGACACTGGCACCTGCATGCCTAATCGCCTTCATAGCTACATGGCTTCATAGCTGTGCCTTTGGGAGCAGAGTAAGGACGGGCATCAGCAGGAAGAGTATGGCCCTACATGAGATATCAATGCCAACCATGATGGCCTTCTAGTGTATTGCCCATCAAAAAGGCCCTCTACTCAGCTACCTGTAGGGCGCAGGTATTCGGGTCCTGAATCAGCTGAGGCAATCCTGCACTCAGGGGCACCCAAGGGAAACCCAGCAGGAAAGCCTGGATGTTTGCATCCTCACCACTAAATAAGTAACCCTGATAACAAACCCCCTCCATCTCATGGATTAACACTTCGTCATTACAATTCATGGAATCTAACAGCCTATTATTATTCTCACAATTGTTATTTATATCATTCTGGCTGGTTTTCCCCCTTTTCATGCTCAGTGAGGAAAAGGTTTCTTTGGGAGGAGAATTCTGTGCTGCCATTAAAAGATAATCCTCAATGCTTCTCTTGACACATTGTGCAGGGACAACCTGGCAATAGTGTAAGGGCAACTGGTACGGCATTATTCAAAGCCATATTTCTTTTTGTCCGAAACATATAGGATCAGATGAAAATCTGTTAGTTTTCTGAGTTCAAGAAAGGAGGCTGAGATACTTTCCCATTGCGTGGAAGAAAAGTCACTGGAGATGGGGAGACTTGAGTTGGAGATCCTACTGCACTTCAGGCAAAACAAGAACTTGAATCTGGACCTTCTTGTACCCCAGTGGTACCTGAACCACAAGCCATACAGGCAAGGTGGGAAATCCTCTTTCTTGCTCATGTTTCAAAAGGTAAGACATTTGTTATGGTGCAGGAAGAAACACCTCAGAACTAGTAAAGCTTTTGTGAAATGGGGCTGGCATCCTCCCCTGGAGGACTTCCCTCCTGCTGAGCACCTTCTGCTGCCCACACACACAGAAAGCTCTCCTCTCCCAGCAGGAATGGCCAGTGAGGGTGCAGGACCACCAGCCTCACACCAGCTCCACGTCAAGCAACAGTAGGATTTGAACATGTATTTCCCATTGTGTAGGCAATGATTCTAATCAGTTCCATTTCACATTGGTTTTGTGAATTTACCCTCTGTCTTCATTAAAAATGCCCCAAAACTAAATAAGCTAATTTGCTAAATATTGTCAAAAATCAGGTTTGTGTTGTCCTGAAAAAATTATCTTCCTGGCTTTGGGTATAAGTCTGAAAACAATCAATTTTTTATTCTCTTCTACCTAAGTACATCAGAATCCACCGTGTAGTTATCCCCTCGTGTGCAGAGAGGTTGTAAGTGTATTTTTGATTCCATTCGTAGATGAACAACCATGGCACAGAGCAGAGAAGAGATTTACCCAGAGCCATACAGATACTTTGTGGAGGAGCAGGGACTTGAACCAGCTTTCCCACATTCCTTCTCTGGTTCAGTAAGAGACCAAGATGATTTCAGTCAGTAGACATTACAGGGTTCTTCCTCTGACTCTGGTCTCACGTTTCACAGTGTAGCAGTCAGGTACAGTATTTTCTGCAAGTTTGTTTAACTTTGCTAGTGTTCCTGTTTACCTGCTTTCCTATGGACATGCTCAATATTTCCCTCAGAAAATGTTGATGGGGCAGAAAAAAAACTAGGATTTTACCATTTGTCAAAGATCTCCAGGTTTTGGAGTAGCATGGTCAAGTTGAGACTTGTGATGGTAGTGCACACTTCATGCACGTCATAGGCAAGTGGCCTTTCTGCAAATCTCCTATGCTTCTTCTTCACCAAGTAAGTTGCTAGTACATGCATAAATCCCTTTTTTCTACTAGGGTTTCCTATTTAGAAATATGCAAGACCTGCTCTGTCCTTTTCTAGGCTTCAGGAATAATAAGTTATTTTTTGCCATCTCCAAAATATCTCCACTGGGAAAATCCAGAAGCTCCTTACATCTTGTAAAATTTTGGTGTAAGCAATACTATAAATTGTAGAGATTATGCTTACTTAAAAATGCTACCATTTTCTACAGTGTAGCCCAGCATTTCTCAAACATAATAGGAAGAACAGAGGAAAAAAAAGAGATGATTCAGTATTTCTGTGTCTTTACTGCATTGGTAAATTCTAAAACAGTGCACATGAGAGAAGAAAAAGGTTTTGAGGGATTCTAGGGACCGTTCTCATTTCTGGACATGCAAAACAAATCACTGTAAAGCTAATTTGATTTATCTTCCCATCACTGTTTGCAGTGATTTCAGTCTGAGGTTAACATCTGTATGTCAGCAGAGATTGTGGGCACATATATGAGGTGAAGGACATAACAGCAGTAACACTGTCCACCTTTTTATTAATTATCTGATAAAAGATTGCTGGTGAAAAAAATACATGCTATACCGTCCTGACATTCAATGCCCTTTTGTGTATGACCAGTTTCACTAAAGCTTCTTGGTTCCAAATATTTTTAGAACAGTTCCTGTTATTTTCCTACTTAGATCTCATATACGTCACACTTCACAAGGTTCCCCCTGTGCTCAGCGCTCCTAGATGGCAGAATTTTTAAGGACACTGGTTTATGAAACACAACTGGCATCTATATCCCTTAAAAGAAATAACGCTCAGGAAAGAGATTTCTGTAGTGGTCATGAAAGAATAGCAGAATTTAGATTAATTGACTTCTGCAGGAAAACTGCAGCATTTCCTCTATAAAATATGATGATATATAGTGCTCATCATACAAGCGAGATGTTTTATACCAACACATACATCTTTATGTGAAATACAAAATTGCTAGTCAGTTCAACACTCATGCAAACTACCAAACATGTCTCCAAAACGGCCACTGTGTGGCCAGTGCCAGTGTGAGGTCTGCTGCTCCTCTGCCTCAGTGAGCCTGATCCAGAAGTTCGTGGATGCTATCACCTCATCGATGCATCAGACACGTGGGGCCTCACTTGTGTCTCTAACCACAGGCAACTTCATGTCTCTGTGCCTCTGAGAAATCGTGTGCCAGAGTGCTGGGCTCCTTTGGAAGCAGTGTTGTGACTTCCCAGGGAGAAGCACCCAGGGAGGGTTAAGGAAGGTTTCTGGGCAGCAGCTGAGCTAATTCCTGCTCTCATTTCCACCAGAATAAACCCAAAACTGTGACAGAAGCAGAGAAGCACATCAGCGCCTTAAACCCGATGTAACCAAGATCCTTCTGCGCCTGCACACAGCAGCACCTTCCTTGTGGACACGGGCACGTACCGCCTGGGAAGGATTTGGCCCAGAGCTTGTGGAGTTTGTCCTCATTCCCCCTCTAGACGAGCTCTCCTTGTAATTCCAAAAACGTAGTTCAGTAGCTCAGCGCAGCTTGGCTGATGACGAGAGGAGGCAGAGCAACTTTGGAAACACAAACTGGCACGGGCAGACAGTCTTTTTGGCTTCGAAAGGACAGCGCACACGTTCGGAGCCAGAATGTGTAAAGACTTTTGTTCACAAACAGAAATCCCTTGTGCTGACAGGCTTCGAACAGGGCTGACGCTCTTGTGAACGCAATATGAAAGTTGCCCTGTATTGGGATTAGCCAAGAGAACACTTTGCTGCAAACAATTGACTCAGAAAATTTAGTGGTAGGAGGATGGTCCTCCAATATTAAAAAAAGAAAATAAACAAGCTGTGAACGATCTGCTGTTTTGACTTTGTTCTTTCTTTAAAATCACCCAGCAAATGTTTCAGGAGAACATGCTTCAGCCCAAGGGTGGCTCATGGTGTGTTTGTTATAAATATCTGTTATTCAGGGTGTGGTGCTCGGTCTATAGGGTGACCCATATCCATGGCTGTTGTCTATTTGTATCTCTGGAGCAATGACCTGATCCTTGCAGCTGCTCTGTGAAGTGGGGGACTTGCTTCCCCCACCTTACCCATGGCAAACTGAGGTTAATAGGGCCAGACCCTCGGCACCAAGTCACACAGGGAGTCTGCAGCCAAATTGGTCTTGCTCTATCTCAGTGAAACATTATGATGTCAGAGTCACATCTTTTTCTGGCAAAATCATTATCTTCCTGATACGGATTGGTCACAAAAGGTCTCTTTACTATCAGGCAAGAAAGTGAAGTGCCCACACAGACACTCTCTCCTGGATTCATCTCACCCACCTGAGAAGGGATAGGTTATCCTCTGGACAAGCTGCTGTTTCCATAAACTGTAGATGGAGCATAAAGGGGCCAAGCAACTCTCTTACATGCCTTCATGTTTGCTGTGGAGGGAAGAGGCGGAAGCCAGATTGTGCTGAAATTTCTGTTTCTGATCAAAAGTCCTATATTTTACAAACTACTTTTTTTTTCCTAATTTCTTCTCAAATTAATTTCAGACTATTTTCAAAAAGCAAATGACTCAAATGTCACTTTTCTCTGTGAACTTTCATATGTTCCAGCTTCTCCAGAGCAAGTATTCTCCAAAAAGGTCACAAACACAGACATAATGAAATCCTCAGATTATTTCCAACTCTTTCCCCTGACTTCAGGCAGATGTGGGGCTCAGTGTTTCACCACTGCTGTTTGTTTGACTGCAATCGTTTAGTTCCTATACCCTGTCTTTGTTAATTATCTTGAATGGAACTAATTATTACTGGATAAGTTCATTTATGCAATATGACTCACCCTCAGAACTGAAGTGTCAGCCGAGCCTAAAAATTAAGGGTTAAAAATTGTAAGATTTTTTAAAATAATAATTACTCTTTAGATTTTTATTTTTTCTTTGCCAACAGCTGAGCCCCACAGTCCTCCATTTCAGGCTTTCTGCAGTGATGAGAAACTTGTTGTCTAAAAGATAAGTGCCTTATTGGCTTGCACGGCTTGTGCTGGGAAGCATCAGCATTTGCAAGAGCCCCGGTGCAATGTGGGGACCTGGGAGAGCTGCTCATGCCCTTGCAAAGGAAAAAGTAAAGCAGCACTCAGGAGAGGACCTAAATGCCAAGGAAAGCAGTCGATTCGCAGGGTATAAGCCCATTTGAGGGTGGTTTAGTACTAATATCCTTATGTGGTGCCCCTTGCATGGCTCAAGCCCGTGCACGCTACCATCGACTGGCTGGGACTGAGGATTTAGGGGCTTTGCTTTTGTATTTCTTGCACATCAGTCACCAGACTGTGGGTCTTCACACCTCACTCCCTGTCCCACCCAGCCATGACCATTGAGGAGCCCCAGAGTGAGGGAGTGGAAGCAGTTTTGTGGGAATTTCAAGACAAAAGGCAACCCTGTGAGATTAAAGCCTGAGCCCAGGTGGGGAAACTCTAGGCCTTTAAAAGGACACTTTTACCTTCTCTTTTCTCTGCCACAGCAGCGTGAAGCAGCGTGCTGTTCTCCACTTTCAGGACATGTCCCCAAACATGTCTTTTTCTCTCTTTTCCACACCTATTAAATTACTTTTTTTTCCTTTTCTTCATTTCTTTTGTCACTCACTATCTCAACTTGCATGAGGGACTCTACACAAAATCCTCTGAGAGTGAATAGAAAGGACCCTTCCACTGAATATGTGGTTAGGACTCACAGGCACAAGCATTTTCCAGCAGCACTGAAAGGATTAATTGAAATGTTGACCCAGAGCAGTAATTATTTTACCAAACAGAGAAACACTATTCAGCCTTCCCTTCTTACCTGCTACTGATGCAATCAAGGCCAAACGGAGCCAGGATATAAAATTACCACTGCAGTTCACCGATACTCTGCGTTTTAAAAGCAATTAAAAGAGAGAGGTGCCCATGATAACTGTGTAAGAAAGAGGGTTTTCATTAAACAAATGGGTGTAATGCTTGCTCTAAAGCCCTACTACTGCTTCCCAGCAAAACAAAACATACAGGACTGGACTCACTTCCGACTTTCCCGAATGAATCCATTCACTTGAATAGAGTTACTACAGATTTACTCTGTGAGATCAGAATCAGACATGTGCAGTGAAAGATGTTAAAGGTGCTTTTTCTTTGCTTTGCTTTGCTTTACTTTCCTGTGAGAGTATTTTTATCTCTTCCTATTTGCAGTTCAAATACAGGGAAAACAATAAAAGTCCCAAAGAAGAAACTAAACTGGGGTGGAGAGCAGGAAGTGAAAATATTCCAGTCGTCATGTTTATTCTTGCCATAGGAGTAAATAGGGCTTGGTTCAATGCACAGCTCTGTCACAGCACGTTGTGTTTGCTTCTCCTTATGTGAGCGAGGCTGCACCGACTGCCGTGAAATCACCACTGCAGTGAACAAATAGAAACCGATTGATGCTCAAGTACAGAATGGACAGCAGCTATCTCCTTCCAGCTTTTAGAAACTGGAACTACTGAATGATCTGCTTTCTCAGACCTGCACAAGGTGATCATCACACTTACGCTAACAGTGAAGGGCCCTGCACTTTTATCACTATGAATCTGCCTCGTCAAATCCACGGGAGCAAGGCACGTTTCCCCCACCTGCATTTGCATGCTCTGCTTTACCAACCATCTCCATACATTTTTGTTATTTAATCCACTTGGAACTTTCCAAAAAATTCAACCACCTTTGCTGAAATTTTCCATGTTTCATTTCTGACCAAGGGTGAGTTTGGATTTTTTAAAAAGCCAAAGGAAAATTCCATTGGCTGCTTGTGAACTGAAATCCAGTGCCAAAACAAAGAAACATTTTCCCCCATTTGAGAGGGCTTCTAGCCACGTCTCATTAGGGAGTGCAACACCAACCATTCATCATAAGGGAGCTGCACACAGACCTTATGAAGGTCTCACCCCACCATTCAATAGGCAATGAAGAGCTACACCTGGACTTGCACAAGCAATGGCAACCTAGAAACCATAAGATGCAGCAGGTTTCTTTATGTTTCCAATCCAAGCCCTATTGAAATCTGCAGGCATCCTTTCATTGATCTAACAACAACTCAACTGGACCTGAACATCAGCCATAACATGGTAAAACGTAGGGCTGCTCTCTGGGCATTGTCTGTTTGTGGCTAGCCCACAGAGGCTGTGAGCTCCCTGTATAGCCCTCTGCCGTATCCACCTTTTTTCCCCCAAAGCAAGCATGCCTAACAGTCATCCTGGTTCTAGCTTGAATTGCCAAAAATGACCCTCTGCCTTTGAACAGAAGAGATGGCAGGTAATGTCCTACCTTTCCCAGCCAACACAGAACTAGTTAGTCCCTTTCCAGAAGAACCAAACCCTGGGCTAAGAAGGTCCTTATAGAGATTTTCATTGAAGGAGAAGGGGGGGATCCCGTCACTGAAGAGATCTTCCAAGCTTGGTCTTTTTTTTGCTATGAATGAAAGTGAAGCTGCGGAGATCTCCTAGATCTAATAACTGAAAGTTCTCCTGAATGCAGCTACCTTCATAACTTTGCTTTGGAAAGTGCGAGGTAGACCAATCTTTCCTGCTATTTCATTTTAATTTTTCTTTCTTTCATTGCCTTTTCTCTTTCTGCCCATTGCAATCTTATCCCTAAACATTTTTTTTAATGCTTCCTCTCCGTACCAGTGCCATAGTGGTATTTGACTTACTGGGTACAGAGTAATGTTGTTCAGCCCTCAGAAGGAGCTCTCTGGGGTAGGACTGGAACACGTTAGGGAAGTTTGTTATGGCCTCTGTCTTGGCTGACACACTGGGATTGAACTAGGTGCCTCCAGAGCTAAAAGCCCAGGTTGTTGCAGGCTGAGGTTCAGAGCCAGGCTGCGTAGCTGGGAGCTGTAACAACTCCTATCCTCTACGGATTAGCACAGAGGGGGACTTGTGAGTGGTCCATGTGATATCTGTTCTGGAGGTAAACAGAGGATTTCAGTCTCCTGGGCTGTCAAACCAGCTCCTTTGACGAGCTCTAAATTCACTTAAAGCCATGTAATTTGAACGTGCTGTGGGGTCCAAGTCTACTTCACCCTTGATACTGTGTCAATAGGCCCATTAAGATTTTGCCAAGTTTTGTGTGGTTTGTTCGTAAACAGTCACCGTAAAGTCTCCTTTAGAGAGATAAGCACTCCTCTGCCAGAGCACAATAGGGGCTGCCTACATGGTGTGAATTCATGACTTTAAAATCATTAGGGGTGGAAAAGTGCAAAACCAAATTGTGCTCAAAAGACGTTATTAAACTTCAGCAGCTTCACCATCTTGTGCATATTTTCCCAATAAAGACCTCATGCTGAGCTATGATTTTGTCAGTGCTTGAATTATAAACATGGTCTTGTAAGGCTTTTATAAATCAGACATAATATTTTACCATAGGATGGAACTTTGCACACAACTCCTCAGCTAGGAGAGAAACACTTTCTTCTTTTTAAGGCTAGGAAATTTAAAAATCTGATCGATACCTCTAAGTGCAAAGATGTTGCAGGACAGTTTAGGCTATCTTATTGAATAGAAAATTCCATGCAGAGAAACATCACATTGTACTGACATTTGATTAGAATTATTATTTTTGGCAAAACAATGGCAGTATCAAAGCTCTAATAATTCAAAAATGCAGTCTTGGCCCTCAGATCGTTCTCCCAGTTCTTCACTGAATCAGCATCAGATACCACTTTCCAAACATATGAATTAGAGGTGGTCTTACGTAATGCAGTGAGTACGAGTCTCAAAGAGGATGATTTGGCAAATCTGTTCCAAACTTCAACTAGAAGCACAGGCTGGATGCCCTCACCTAGTAATTTCTGCAGCAAATCTATCTTTTTTGTATGAAACATACCAGCTGCTTCAAACACAACATCTATGCTTACCTTAAAGACTGCAGAATCTTTTAGATTATGCTGTGGCATCTCTAGGTAGGAACGCAAGTTATTGCCGTGTATAGGGGAACTCAGGTAAGGAGAGAGAAATCAGGAAGCTAAGTAGTCTACAAATGCTGACCGAAGCCACAGGGGAACATATGGTTGCGAAGGAAAAATATTCAGGTGAGTTGTTATTTTCAAGCATCTTAAAAGAGAGGATGGTTAAGAAAAGGCTTTGCTGAGAAATTGCTCAGATAAGAATTCACTGTTGGTCTTCGTTGTTGTCCCCAATGTGCTAGAGCAGGACACCAAGAGAACATGCATGCAATTGGGCAGGGTGAGAGCACTCATGAGAGTACTGAAGCCAAGGAGGGACACGGACCCGTACTCTTATGTGCCTACAGCCCCTTGGTTAGAGCAAAGATCTGGCCATTTGGCCGTGGCTGTCTTACAGCACAGG
Source organism: Burhinus bistriatus (assembly GCA_013397275.1). Classification (NCBI taxonomy): domain Eukaryota; kingdom Metazoa; phylum Chordata; class Aves; order Charadriiformes; family Burhinidae; genus Burhinus; species Burhinus bistriatus. Next base: position 506,604 of record VYXH01007529.1, read on the forward strand.
CAGCCAAAGCAAAGTCTTCTTGTAGTAGGTTGTTCCTTGTCCAAGAGGGTTGGCCAGGTTGTGTTACAGCTATCTGCTATCACTGGTAATATTTGCTTTATCAGTTTTGTGCCTTACATCACCTGTATGGCACATAACAAGTCTGCAGTAGTGGGTTAACCCTCTCTTTTTGCTCATATTATTGTTTGAATGGCTGTGCTTGCAGTAGGATGAGTACAGAGCTGTTTGGATATTGATACATCCTCACGCTGAAGGCCAGGGAAAGGCTTCCCCTGATTGTTGTGGGACCGAATTCCCTACTGTTTTTGCAAGGAGAAAGCCAATAGAAACACCAGGGAGGCAGCCATGAGCCCCTCCTGGAGCTGGCTTCAGTCCCTCTCCTTGAGACCCTCTTCAAGCCAAATCCCAGTTTTCTAGTCCACCCTTAACTCCATGAGCCTTTGCAGCTTTCCAAGTCCCTCATCACCCTGTTCTCCTTCAGGTTTTCTGAGCGCTCCTGCACACAAACCTCCTTGATCACTCCTCGGTGCTTTAGCTCAGCAGTATCCCTTTGCACTGTGAGCCAGACGAGATGAATGCCGTCATTACAGCTGGAAAGGAGATGTCGCCCTGCAAAGCAAGCAGCCGTCTCAGCACCCAAGCTGCTGGTTGCAAGTCTTACGGCGGGGGTGTCGAGGCATGTCTCAGCTCCACTTCAGCGCTTTTGTAGGCTTTCCTTAGCCCCTTGGTGTTGCTTTAATGTTTTTTTGTATGCCCAGTGCTCTGCCCATTGCCTAAGCTTCCCCCTCTTCAGTGCAGGGCTCTCAGGTTTTCAGCCTTCCATGGGGAAAGGACTATTTGTCTTACACCAAGTGAGACTTCAGGGAAAGTGAATGAACAGAAGAGAGCACTTAGAGCCCAGACATTGAAGGGCTCCTTACACAAAATGCAAAAGAGCTTTTCTTCTCATCAGTGTTTTCAGGAGACAAAAGAAAACACATTTTCTGAAGTGTTCCTTGGAGATATTTTGTTTTGAAGTGGTTAAAGAATTTCAAATGTGAGATAAGGGGGAGACACTGGCATGGAGAGAGGATAACAGCTTGTTCCTCTGAGGGTTGGGATTAAATTGCAGGGAATGCTGGCACTCAGCCCAAACTCAGCTTCCCCGGCCCCATCACTTGCTTAAAAAGGTAGAACTTGAAACATGTGCTTTGCACTCTCTTCTTATCATCACCCTCCCGGCTTCAACCATTGTTCATATGCTCTGGCATTCACAAAGCCTGCATCTAGGTTTTGCTCAGGACAGCGTTGATAAACCAGATGATGAATGTGGAAAACTCCTCCCTGAGAGGGTTTGACAGGGGCTGTGTTTGAAATCGCTGGCAAAAGACTCCCTTGTTGGTTTTTGTTCTTCTATGCCCAGCTTGGGGACAGTCCCATTTTGCAGAAGGCTGCACGGTGCGAAGTGGAGGTGCTCTGCTTGCAGGTGACTCATTATCGGGTCAACAGTGCTTATTGCTGGATTATGTCATGTCTTGTTTTGACATGACACAACCCAAGGTCTGTTCCATGTGCAGTTCTCACTCTCTCTCTTTACCTGCCATTGCTCTTTTTTTCACCAGCAAACTCTTGCTTGCAGACGTTTGCAGCTTAACTTTATTTGAGCCAGAAACTCTGTGCAAATCACTCACAAAGTCCTTCCCTCTCAGTTTGCAGGTGTTGCTGACAGATACAGGATATTTCACCTCTCTAACCCTCAACACACATGTTCTCACAACAGATGGGTGAGTGGGCATTTCATGTACTCTAAGTCAGCGTGGAGTCGCGGATTAGTCAGGTCTGTGAATCAGAAAATACTGTGAGGCCCTTTTTGTGCGCTGACAGAGAGTGTCAGGACCTGTCTTTTCCTACATCCATTTATCATGGCTTGGTATGTTCAAAAATGTTGTTGTTCTTCATTAACTCTTTCATCTGTAAAAGGCCAAGATCTTCATGCTGCCTTTGCCACCACATTCCTGGGTCTCCCAGGTTAATTGATTAATGAACTGGAGCTGCTGGTATCTGTGGAAGAGAGGGCATCTTGATTTAATGTAGATACCACAATGATGGTAGCAGGAGGACTGAGGTAAACACAGGGGTCTGCTATGCGAAAAGAAAGAGGCAGTGCCCTGGAAACCTTATTTGTGAAACAGCAAGGCAGAGTAGCATTTTACCCTTTTAAGGTCAGGCAGGAGGTTGGAGGTGACAGAAATGAGGGCAGGAAAGACACAGTGACTTGTCTAAGATCATACAACGCAACAGTGGGACATCTAAGAACCCAGGTCTCAGCCATGTGTCTCAGCTACAAAGAAATCAAGTTGCAATTTTAAGTAGATATGTCTTGTTAGGTATGTGAGCTATGTGTAGACTGCCAGCTTACTTGTTCTCTCCTGGTAAGAAATGATGAACAGTCCCGTCTCTAATCAAGCAGAACAGTGAGCCATGAAGTTTCCTGGCTGGCTGCTAAACCCAGCCACTGCAAGTGGGTAAACCTTGTGCTGCTCCCTATCTCATTCTCCAAGAGCAATTTTGGCATGCCCTAGCCTGTCTGCATTACAGGTGATTCTACGTCTGTAACTCTGCTTTGTCCCATCATAAGGACAAGTCACAGATATAACATATGTAAGCACAATCAGTATTACGGTGTGGCTTAGATTTCCCCTGGGGTAAAAGGGAGTTCTAAAGCCCAATTCCGAGTTAGGGTGCCAGAATGTACTGGGACTGAACTGGGGAAACACCTGCCCCATAAAAAAAAGAAAGGTCAATTTGAATCTTGACCTTCCTGTGGTTTGGAAGGAGGTTGCTGTGTGTTTTGGGTTGGGTCAGTTTCATTTGTTTTAGGATTTTTGGGGACAAAATATGGATTTTAGCCCATACATTTTAAGTAATTGTATCATAGAGTTTGGCCTGTGTTGTCTCTGACATATTGTATATATGCAGCTTTATTTAAGTAACAGCTGGGATATATGCACATATGTCATCTATCAAAGATTGGAGAGGGAAACGCATGAGTTGGTGCATTTTTGTATACTTGCTGTCATCACATTCATGTAAAAAGAATTAAGGCTCAAAGTAAAAAAACTTGTTGCTCCATCTGACCATGGAAATCTTCTTCCTTTAACCTTATGCCCTGCATGGTTGAGCAACTGTATGGAAAAGCTTAAGTGGATAGTACAGAGATCAAAAGAACTCCATCCATTATAAATTATTTGAGTCTCTTGCACTGCAAAAAAACCCCAGAGTCAGGTTCTGTTTGTGTTCTTGTAGATTGTTGTTGTTTTAACCTGTTAGCATTTGTTTAACTTCTTATTTTGATGTAGATCGTGCCCCTCATCCAAAACCTAAGGAAATCATTAAGACAGTGACCACAAGCTCTGGAGCTAAGACCCTTCGTTGGTCTCTCTTGGAGTGGTGGGTAGCTGCTCTGAGTATATAAATAAAGGTTAGTGATTTGGGGCACTTCCATGGATGGACAAACTTTAAGGGACCAATGTCCCTAAATGGTGTGTCTCTATTAGAGCTTTGTAGAAGGTATCAGAATCCCACTTCCCTGGGTAATATGGGTGATACAGGTGTGATACGGTTGACAGGAGGGACTGGGGAGGTCGGAGCACACCTTTATGGGATGGATGAAATTCCATTTGAAGCAAGACGGTCTGGCTTTGAAATTACCTCTCGACAGAAGCACAAGAACCAAATACTGGTTACAACTTTCTTTAGCCCCTCTCAGACAGCAGAGGCAGCTGGACTTTGAAACACTGAATTTAGGTTTGGATACTCTTTGTTCTTCATGTCACATTAGAGAAGTCAGTGAGGCGTAAGGGAAAGACATGAAAATTGTATTTATCTTCTGTATATCTCATCTATAGATCTACAGATTGTCTTTCCCTATCCTCAGAGTACAGAAGCTGACATTTTAGAAAAGACCCAAAGATGATCTAATCCAGTATCTTGACTCTGACAGTAGCCAGTGGCAAATACTTGAGATAACTGCATTAAATCATGACTGCAGGCAAACTGGAAATAATCTTCTCTCTCAGAATACCCACCTTGCACTGAAATAGTTAAGGACTGACTTCAGCTCTGAACCAGGAGGTGTACTATCTCTTCGAACATATATGCTCTTATGATGTGTAACTTACACCTGGGTATCCTCATTACTCCTAGGAATATACTTTTTGGAATATGGTTAAGCAGGTCCCTGCAGCAGTAAGTGCCTCTTCCTTTCATGTGTGGTACCAGGAGATGGTGTTTCTTTTTATACATTTGCCAGTTCCTCTGAAAGCTACAGTGCTTTTGTGTTGTCCATTTGGAGAAACACCTTAGAGTGTCTCCCAGCAACTTATTTCTATCACATTTTCTGGTATTTACTTCCTTTCTTACTTGAGACAACAAAAGCACCCCCAGCTTGAGGAGCTTTGCCCTTAGGAGCATTCCTCCCAGCAGCAAAGGCTCATATGAATATCAGCTAACTTCAAACACCTCAGCAAACTGACCTAAGGAGATACCCCCAGAGGTCTATTGAGATGTCATGGGCACGACCATGGAAGCGTCACACTTTCTCCGTGGCTAGAGGGAAAGTTGAGGGTGCCAGTGCCAAGTGCCTTGAGTTGGGGTGGGAGGGGATCAAAGCATGTCTTTCATGACTTTGCTTACAACTGCCCCTACCTGCAGTCCAGCTGCATGTCCTCTGCCGGTCCTTGTCTTGACTCAGCGGAAACACCATGTCTATCCATGGTCTGAGAGGAGGGACCTTTCAAAAGGTGGCAGGACTTACAAAAATACAGTAAACTGGTTACAGATTGCATTCAGATTTGGTTTTAAAATGCTACAGAGCTCAGCAAGTAATACTAGCTGAGTTTTGCATTCATAACCTTCTCGCGTCCTGAAATACAGCAAATGCCAGATCATGTCTTTCCCTTTCTGAGCTGCTGGGTGGAAGGAGAGCTGTCATGCTGTTCCCCATTAACACCACCACCGGTCTGCTCCTCACACCCAGATTTTCTCACAGAAATCCAATGCCTTGCATGAGCTGTAGGTGGATTTCTAAGATTTCTAAGACCTAAATTTCCCTGGAAGCATTTTCGTTACTCATAAACAACATTTTCCACAGGCCTATCTGTAACTCACTGTCTGAAAAGACTTGACATGGATGCCACGTATCTCCACAGGTTTGCTCCTGTCCCAAGCTTGTTTCCGGTAATGTGCTACGAATAACATCATTTCACTTGCATGCAAGACTCCAGCCAAACCCTTAATCTGAACTCTGTGCACTGGTTCTGAAGAGCTTCCCCCTCCCTTTCAGCTTGTTGATTTCAATCTCCTGTATGGAAAATGCTGTTAAACCCATATGGACAGATTTTGCCATTACCAGTGTTGTTCCAGCCTTTATCCTACTGTGAAACACTGCCAGATCAGGAGAGTGGTGTCTTACTGTCAACCTGCCTGCAGCAACTGAGAACACTGGACAGGCAACAGTCCCATGGTTCATGTTTAATTTCATCTGTGGCTGTCAGAATTACTGGATACTATCAAAAGACAGGAAGAAAAGAAAGGAAAATCTTACTTCCCCAGGGCTGTGGTCAACTGAGTGTTGAAACTGGAGTAGTTGAAATGAGAAAGAGTCAGGGTGCGGCAGCACATAAGGAGGAATTAAGAAAAGCGAGGATAAGCTGTGAGGACAACCTAGGTCTGCTGTGTGTCCCACAGTCCAGGCTGCAAGGCAAAGCTCCTCACAATGTTAGCAGAGTATCAGATGAGCACGGACCTGGGGCTCAGGGCACCAGAGCAGGCTGAGCTCTGCTCTGCTCTCCCAATGGAAATGATGCCACAGGCAAGGATGTGATCTGTATTTCTGGCTCTGCCTCTCTTTGTAGCTAACGTGAGACTTGTGCTAGATGAACACATTTTGAGGAAGAGCCACTCTGGTTTCTAGCTGAGGTCACCTCTTGCATGCCTTAACTTTGCTGAAGAAAGCAAGGTCCCTGGGGTGAAACACTTGAAGACAAAGGCCATATAAAGCCATGCATGTATGGCTTATATATCATCTTCCATACCAAGCACAGACCTCAGCATGCTGTGAGCAGTTTTATACCTGTACCCACCCTCCGAAACATGCTTCCTCAAGGCTCTTTATGTTTTAGCAAAACGTCTGGGCAAATAGTGAGCGATGATTTCCTTCAATTGTTGCCGCCATCCTCCACCACCCTCAAAATTATTCATTCTAAAGGAAATTTAAAAAAGCTTTTGTTTGAGAATTCCCTCCCTCTAATTGAGTGCATTGTACAGAGATCAAAGCACTGGGTTTAGCGGGTCTAGGTAGGCAAGAGTTTTTCTGAACAGAGTCCAAGCTTTTGGTGTAGAATGGGTCAAAATGACCTTTGCTTTCCCCCCCTCCCACATTCATACATTAGTGACTGCTAATTCCCATTAGCTGGCATGAACTAGACTTAGTTTCTAGATCAATTATTCTTACAGCCTTATAGTTTTCACACGGAGTGGAAGAGTAAACAGTGCTCCAAAACTGCACACATTTGAGTGTTGCTCTACAAGGGAGAACATCCCTCTCAAAGGACTTTTGATGGATATATTTCACCTCTACCAGTTTTCCGGTCATGGGACCAGAGTGGAGAGAAGTGGAGGGAAGAATGAACCCACGGCAAACTGCCATCAAGGAGGTCCAGATTTCATATGTGGGTGAGTCTCCTGATGCAGTGCTCTCGTAGGTGGGCAAAGCAAATAATAGCTCGTTTTATACCCCTGAACACAAAACTCAAATGTCAAACTTCAGCAGAAACATTCATCGCAATGAGGAACCTTGACTGTTAAAGACCTAAAAAAAAAAATACACAAGTAAATTTTATACATCACCCACCCCTGATGAAAACCTCCTTCCATGTCAGATGCTAGCCTTGGCTTGACTGTTGCCTGAAATGCTAAATCACTAAAAAGGGAAAGGAGATGGCCACCTTAGCATGACTGGTTTCAAAGCTTTGTAAAGCTAATGACCTTTGGAAGGAACCATTCATCACCTGCAGGAGATTCTGCACTTCGAAGGGCCAACGGGTTACCAGAGGAAATCAGCAGTGGGATGGCTCCAGAGAGAAGTACTTAATGGAAAAGGGCAAAAAAGAAGAGCAGAGAAAGGTAATGTGAGGGTTTGCTCATAAACAGACACATTTCTCTTCTGCCAAATTAGCAACCTTACTAATGAGGGTTTAGACAGTCTCTTGCCAATAAACTAATATTACAGTGTGTGAAAAAGCTCAGGTTTTCTAAATGCATGCCTCTAAACTCCAGCCAAAACCAGCTGAATGATTCCTCGTTTAATACTCAGTGAAATGTTTTATTTAAATGTACCAAAATGCATTCAGTGTTTCTATTACACTGAAATGCAATTTGTATCATTTAAATCATGAAATTACCACCACTTTGCAGGTTTTTTCAAGCTACCAGATACATCATATTGTTCACCACTGCTATATTGGGGAGTATTTTGGGGAGAGTCAGTAGTCAAAAAAACTATTCATGTTACAGTAGTTTCCCAGTCTCAGACAATTTTTTTCCCTAATTTTTGAAGTCTGCAACAATCCATCTGGAATTTTACATACATGATCTTCTGGAAGAATGGGCCTTTCTTTCTGGAAAGTTTGAAGTAAAAATGGACAAAGCGCCTTTGAGACCTGGAGGTTCAACAAATGAGGTGTTTTCATTCTTGGAAAAGTTGCCCAGTTTGTGTTTATTTTGGCTCATCTGATCATATATGGCTAGAGCTACAGACAACCGGTGAGGATCAATGCTTTTCTGGTACTCTTAGTAATGTTGTTTAGAGACAAGGACTGGAGGCCTGGCACAACAGATGCAATTTAAAAAATGGGCCAACATGCTTGAGTTTAAAGCAGAAAATCTTAACATGGAAGATCACTGAGTCCAAGAAGCAACTAAATTACATTCTTCAAGACGGACGAGGTTCCTCATATGGTACTCTGTGGTGATTTGAAGAGGAGGACTGTCAAGTTCAAATTAAACGCAACATAATTTTTCCACTGGTTCAGAGCTGTCTCCTGAGGCTGTGGGAGATGTCCTGCTGGGCTGCAGGTCTTCCCTTAGTGCCATCTCCCCTTTCCAGCACTGCAGTTAATGTTCTGCCTGTGCTGCAGGTCCCCAGCTACACCCACAACCCACCTTGGTTTTCTTTGACTTTATACCTATTGTCCTCATCTCATGACTCATTGGCGTCAAAGCACTTTTGACTTTTTTAGCAAATGGAAGTCCATTTTGCCCCCTCCATCTGTTTGTGACTATTCTAGCATTACATATTTGCAAAGATGCAACTAGGCTGAGGAAGCCTCTGAACCACAAACTGTTGAATCTTGTACACTTACCCTTTTCCTATGCTCTTTCTTAGGCATCTGCTGCTGGCCAAGGCTCAGGAACAGGATAGTGGGCTACCAGGGTCTTTGTACAATCATTCTTACATTCTTGTGCTTTCATAACTCATCATTTATGTTATGCTATAATAACTGTAAATCTGTGTGAGTAATGAGGCTACGCTATTTTCAGGAAAAAGGATGTTTCTTCTTTTAGGTGGAGACCTAATCCGTGTGTGTTTATAAGCTATTCTTTCTGTCTTATCCACAAAGGAAGTGAATTTGGGACTGTCTACTCAGCAAAAGGTGTGACTGCATTCATAATAGCTCAATCTAGGCAGGCTGTTAACAACAGCACTGACAATACGGTGATGCTGGCTTTAGCAACGGCACTGTGAGTAAATGCCGTGGTCCCAGGAGAGTTCATATGCAGTCACCAAAGCTCTTGCTGTGGAGTCTTTGCTGCTACTGAAATTTACTCCAAACATGTAACATCTGATTCAATTTTCTGCTGGAAAGCTAAGTCTGGCTGTGAAGACTCCTGCTTCCCCAAGTGTCGTACCCAGTGTGAGCCCAAACTAAGGGCATTCCAAGGGCCAAAACTGTCCTACACTTCTATACACAACTTGGTTCCTGGAGTGTAACCTTAACCTACAGACATTGGAAAGATGAAAGCCCTGCTGAAACCATGTGGCTTCACTTCCACAGGACTGCAGCAGTCAGCTCCGAATTTTGAAAAGCCCTATGTCCTTTGCGATGCCAAGATGTTTTGGAGGAGTCCTGGCCCCACTCTGCCAATAGGTGGTTAAACAAAAGTTCAATGTGTTATATTGCCCGAACTATTAGAGACTAGCATGTAATGACACATGGCAAACACCCCCCCTAGCCAACATGTAATCATGCGAGATTTATATAATGATAGCAAAAGAAAGCCAATATTTTTCTTTTCTGATGAAAAATATGCGTATGCAGCTACACCAATAGTATTTGCCTGACCTTGGCCAATCTGCTTCAGTAAATATCATGCAAAGTGCCCCCTAGGAAGAGTTCAGGACACTGAAGAGTTTGGAAATTGCCTAGGATAAATCATAAATAAAACAGCCTGCCCTCCAAATTAAAAGCCAAGCTGATGGAGGAGTACAGTTCCCAAATGTGATGCTCCACAATCACAAGGTCACCTGTGTTCGGTTGTACACACACAAGCACCAGTGAAATAGCAGACCATTTACGAAGAGGAAAAAAAATCATTTCAGCCCCTGGATGGGAGGGTAGATGGAAGAGGAGCTGCATAGTCAAGGCCTGTGTCACTTGATCTGCAGCCTTCTAGGCAATGTAACTGTTCTTTTCAATTTACTACATAAGCTGCCTGGATAAAGAAGCTGTTTCTCTGCAGTGTGAGGGTACTCTCTGTCTCTGGAAAGTCTCAGTCACTTGGAAACAGAAGTGGCAAATGCTGGCAGTGTTAGCATACTCATTTTTCCATCACCCATGCTAAAAGTTGTTTTCTGTCTCCAATCTCTTTGACATGAATGGTCTGATTTTGAAAAAAAAAAAAAAAAAAGTGTGTATGCAAAGGAAACCACTGAATGCAATAGTAAGAAAACAGGTTTAACGTGCTCATTTGGGTGCTGTTGTAAACTGGGTATTTTCAGAGTTCACAAGCTGGCCACTCCATAGTTGAAAAATTATAGATAAAACTTTTCAAAATCCCGAGATCATCTTAAAAAATCATGAGATGGTTGGGAAATTAGCAACAGACTTTTACTAATTTGAATTCTAAAGATTAAAGCATCATGGCTTATATTCTCAGCCTTTTCTTTGCAGCAGCTGCTTGTATTTTTGTTTTCATTAAAAGGTGAATTCTTGTGTAGTTGCCCATAGGAAAACAGTCATAAAAAAATTCATAGAGGCTAGTGATTTTGGTTTAGTCAGACGCTTACCCAGATACGTGCAGACAAAAATGTCATGGTCTTACTACAGGTCTCGCAATGTTCTGTGTTTTTGCTAAAGGTCTACCAGCTGGAATAGAGAGATGTGTATGAAAATTCAGCTTTCAGTTAAAAAAAAAAAAACCAACATCTAGACCTTAACATTACAGAGGCTGAGGCTCAGATGGTGATTCAGATCTTAAAGGCATAACTTTTACAATGAGATGTCAAAATTTCCAAGCGAGTCCCTTGGATCTGAAGACTCTGCTCAGGGGTTAGACCATGGGCTTGAGATGTTAGTGGTACTCCAAAATGCTCAGCTGAGCTGGGGAAAGTCTGGTCTGGAGTTGGGTGTGCAGGCAGAACACTGGTTTATGCATATGCCTCTGTTACAGGAGGGAGTGTATAAACACAGACTTGTCTGTGCATATTAAAAAAAAAAAAAAAAAACAAAAAAAAACCTGTATGTTAACAGCAGCAAGCTCTGGGAGCATTGAAAAATGAGTCTGTCCCCAACTGCTTACACCACTGCAATGCTGTAATGCAATGATACTCCCAGCTTGCAAACCTGGGACGCAACAGCTGCAATCAAGAAATGCACAAGGTGGAGTCATCTCAAGCAGCAGTGAAGTCTGAATCCTAAAGCTGCCATGTAAACTGCAGCACGTGGAGCGAGTTCCCAGCGGGACTGAGGCTGTAGCAAGCTCCCCTTCCTCCAAAGGGAAGGGTCCCCAGGCCCTGCCAGATGGGATTCAATCCCGAATAAAGCAGTCTGGATTCAAACTCGTCCTCCCAAGTAAAATGTTTGACTATTCATTTTGTTGCCCTCAGAGCCATACTGCTCTTGGAGGAGGATCAATGTTTTACACCTTTGAGACTTGCTGTTTGGAAGTTTACTGTAGGAAACCAAGTTCTGGTGTTCTCAGAGCATCCAGAGACACCGAGACAAAATCACCACTCCTACACACCCTGCAGCTGAGTCCCGAGCGCAGGTCTTAAAGGAAGAGCTCACACTAAAGTGGCAATGATAAACCAAAGGCTAGCACAGCATCCTTGCACATGAAAGCTGAGGTTTTGTGATGTATATAAAACACCCACAATGGATACTTCAAGATCTCTGAAATCAGTTCCTTTACCATTCGTATGAGTCACTAACCAGGTTCAAACCTGCAGCCTTTCGCTTCCTCCACCATTAGGTACCTGTTCCTTGAGTTATAGTGCAGGTGGCATCTGTCCCCAGTGCCCCCACCAGCACAGGATGACAGAGGCCTATATGCTTACACAATTATTTGCCGGATGCAATATGATACCAAGCACTGTGATTTGGGATGTACTTTCCTATACCAGTGAGCAACTTGCAGACAGCTGGAGCGATGCCTTTGCTTGGTGCCTCTGCACAGCGGAAACGGGCTTCACCTCATCTACAAACACAAGCTGAAGAATTAGCTCTTCTGCAGCAATCGCAGAGAGAGATTCATCAGTCTGTAAGCAGCAGACTGGTATGGTTATGTAGCCCGACACCAAAAGAAATGTCCAGCACCAGGCTCCTGAGGCAGCAAATTCAGCCCGTGCTTTCTGAAAGCCGTGGGACAAAGTGGATGAGCCTGGCTATGGAGGGTCAGACCTGTGCTCAGCTCCTACCTCTGCCTGCAAGGACCTCAGGCAAACTATCTGTTATCTTAGGTGTCAAATGGGTGAATGATGGGCAGCTCCTCCAGAGGGCAGAGCCATGAGGTCATGGCTTTTAATACAGCTATGAACAATACATCAATATTCACTCCAGGCTGCAGAAGTGCTGGGACTTGTACTGTCTTTGAGCTGGTACACGAGCACATTCCTCCCAGCTATAGCGTGGCCACAAAGCCTCCTCAAATGCAGGCTGGAGCTCCCCGCGCAGCCGCAGGCCCACCAGCAGCAAGGCCAGATCCTGCTGCTGAGGAGGAATGCAGTCAACAGCCCTGGGATGGAGCAGCCTGAATCCATTTTCACAGATTTTTATTTGGGGGATGTTTTTGTTTATCCAGCTCACCCATTTGCATTTGCTGCTTTGCTATTTCGTCTAATAAGAGCTTGCTAAGCAATTCTTCACGGCTGTGAGCATTGGCAGGGTGCAGCCTTCCACCAGACGGTTACTGGGACTTTTCTCCAGCTCTGCAGAGTGAGTCACTCCAGCACTCTCTCCTCCCCAATGAAGAGCTCAGGAGATTGTTAAACTAGAGAAAAACCATTTGATCAGCTGGGGACATCTTCTGGAAATTACCTCCCCAAGGGATTTCACCCTGGTTTCTTTCTGTTGAGCCAAACCTCTTTTATTTTGACCAAAAGATGACTTCCAGAAAGGTGTTTAGTATTGATTCAAAAACGTCTTGCTTCCCCTCCATAGTTCGTGCTAAGGGTTAATCAGCCTTGCTGTTTTAATTATTTTTTACATGCTTTATTTCCCCTGTGAATTTGACTGCCCTTAACTTCCAGGCTGAGCTTCTTCTTATTGGTTCTTGTTGTGCTGCTCTCTGGCTGAATTTGAAAAGCCCTTGTAGTGCCCGGTATCTCTGGAATGTACTTGGACACTTCAAGTCAACTTGTTGTTCAATCTTCCTTTTGTTGTCCTATTTATTTGGGGGACAGGAGGGAAATCGGGCATAGGGTGACCACTCCAGGGAAATCACAGGTAGCTGGGGCTGTGTCCAGCTCTGGAGGGATTGCTCCAGCACATCGCAAGCTTTTACTTATGGTTTTCTCTTTGCAAGCCAGGAGATCCTGGGGGCCATCCTGGTGTGGGCTTCTTTCTTCAGTGACTCCGTCAGGAACCCATCCCTGCCCCAGAGAGCATGTAGGCGGTGTTATAGGAAAACATAATGTGACATGATGGCACAGAGGGAGGACCCTAAGCCCAGCCCAGTAACCAAAGCACTCTACCAGGAACCTACATTTATTTGTTTTCATTACTTCATTCCCCCTCACATGGCCAATCACATTTGCATTGGCACCTTTAGCCTCAAGGTCTGTTATCTTTAGTTTCTTGTCCTTTCTCTCCATCTGTAGACTACAAACTCCTGAGAGAAGGGTCACCATCACACTATGTCTCCACTGTACCAGAGGCACTCCCTGTTCAACGTGGCGAAGTTGTGTTCCCAGCGTGAGAAATGCTACTTGTCGGTGGATGTGGGCCTTGAGCCCTTCTCCAGTGCATAGTTCTTCACATGAGTCTGCTTCCTGGCTTGTCCAGCAACTTTCTGTGCAAGCTGAAGGAAGGCTCTGTGCCTCAGTTTCCCCAAGCAGTGAGAGCATTTCGGTGAGGTTATTCATGGGGGCAAACACTCTCCTGACCAGAGTGGACCAGAGGTCTGCTGAAGAGATGCTGTAAGTGGTGATGCTCAGATATGAAATTACTCTCATTGCCAGCAATCCCTCTTTTTAATCTCTTGCCTGTGAACTGACTGGTTCCTTAGATTTCACAGGGAAAGGAACAGCCCTCACCAGCAGCAAAAAAAAAGACACTTCCAGCAGCAAATGCAGAGAGCTCACATTTTGCAGCCTATCAGCAACTGAACTTCACACCCTTTCACTCTGAAATGGACCTAGGATTTCTTCCCTCAATTTTTCCTGCCTCAAAATCCAGGTTAGTTTGTTGAAATAAGAAGTAAACATAATGACTTTAATGGGCTGAGCTTGCGGGGCTGTTGGCTGACTGAGGCCACCCAGCTAGAGCTCAGTGTGAGACAGTCTGCACCTTATAAGGCCAAGAGATGAAGGCATTTAAAACAAAAAAATAAAGGATCTGAACATGTTATTTAAATCATGGTGCAGGCAATTTTTTTTTAATTCTTTTTTTTTCCCTTCTGGTTCATGACAAAACCTGAAATATGCAAGTGAATATAACGTCTAACATTTGTTAAACCCAGACTGAAGGCCAGCCAGATAGCACTGAAAACAAACTGTGAATATTTTAAATGGAGTGAGACATACATGAAGGAGTAAATAAAGGGCACATACCACATAAGAAAAATTGGACAAAGTTCAAATGCTATTCATCTTGGAGAAAAGCTTTTGGGCAGAGCAGTGCAGCTTGGAAATGCTTGCATGTGCATTAGGGTCCATTATGGTCAGCCAGCTTTTGGGGGCAAGGGGAGTCAAATCGTTAAAAAGAAAAAGGAAAAAAAAAATTGACATCCCAGGTATTGTGTGGTATTAGGTAATCATGACTCTGAAGAGCTAAGAAAAGAGAATAGGGGTTCTATTAGGCAATAGATGGAAGTGGTCCAATATGTCAAGAGTTCAATGCTACTTCTACGTCTTAAGTGCTAATAAAATAAGCTCCTAAACTGCTGAAGGCACATGTCCAGCCCCGAATGCTTTCCAGTTCCTCAGCAGCTATCATTTTTTCTGACTGATATAGCATTTTTAACTCGACTTCCCAAGCCCAGAGATAGTCCCAAATTTTGCTTGTTTTGTCTTTCTTTGGGTGCTTTTTTAGTCGACACCACTTTGGAAATTGAAACTATTGAACTGACATTCCTGCTGTGCATAACACCACTTTTCCAATGTTTAAAAACATCTCTCGTTCTACTTGTGGATTTGATGGGAATCCCAGCTATGAAAAAAGGCAACATACACAGCACATACAAGATAGAAAAAATTTTATTTAATTTACCCATAAATGAGGAGTTTGCTCTGTGCAAGCAATAGGCCCAATTCTATGACTGGATAGAAGTTTCTCACAAGAAAAAAAATGATCCTTCAGACACATGGAGAAGGATCTGAGAACAAAATTAGTTATGATGGGGCTTTGGAGCTGTCAAATAGAAGTGGTAGCTCAACACCCCAGTACCACTGATGGAAATTTTGAAGCTCTCAGTGAAGTTAAAACAAGCTGTCTCGGGAAGTTTGCAAGGAAGTTTATTCTTGTGAGAGCTGGAGACATACTTGCAGGTCAGCAGGAGAGTCAACAAAACTCTACCCGTGAACTCCTGCTCCTGAGCCGTCCTCACAGCCCCTTCCCCAAAACCTAGTGCATCAGCCTTCTCCCTCAGCCAAAAACTGACAGCTCTTGGCAGCCCGGCTCAGCGTGGCTGTTGGTTTTAATCACATTGCTTAATTTCTGTTTTCACTTCATGCTCATGTGTCTGTTGCCCGTGAACTCTGCATTTTAATAGCAGCACGTCAAAAGAGCTGTTTAGATGCACTTTGGTGTATGAGCAGGGAACGCTCATTTGTCATCTTTCACAATATCGGGCATCTCTGGCCTGTTTGGCTATCTCCACGGGACCTGTTTGCAAGGGTGGAAGGCGACAATATTTTTCCAAAGACTCTTCTCTCAATCAAGTGACAGGGGTCTTTGTGCTACCTCATGGGAGTCCCTCTCACCCCACACTGCCCTTGGAATAAAAAAGCAGAGAAGCACTCTGTTTAAATATGCATATAAAGCTCTGCTGCACAATAGATTAACTGCCATGAGCTTTCTATTTAGTGCGAGGAAAAACAGTAGAGATTTTTAATTGATAATTCAGAAAGACACCCCATTGAATGGTGTTAATAATTACATCTGCCTATTCTGAGCTCTTCATCTACGCAGGGGTAATACAGCCTTGTCCCTCAGGGACTGGAGCCCAGCTGAGAAGGCGGGACACCAAGCAAAGGAGTTGTAATTTGTATTTTGTCAACAAAAGCTGCTTAATCCTCCAGAAAGGCATCCTTCAGAGAGGCAAGTCTTTGTCCCAGGGTTTTCAGAGTGGAGGGGGAGGATGGGGAGGGAGGGAGAGAGGGAGAAAAGGGAATTACTGGCCACATGTAATTTATGGTTGAAAAGGTTCATTTATAGCTATCCCACTGTTGTATGCTTAGCCTGAGACCCTACTAGCTTCTCATTCTCTCATCAAGTTTGCCTTTTGTGGCTATACGAATGGTAATGATTTGAGGAGAGGTTGGTCATGGTTGTTAGGAGTCATCTAGCGTGATCAGAACTGAAGTCTCAAATTGATATTCATGTTTAAATACATTTCATCAGCATGAAATTTGGGGTCCCTGCAGTAATCATCTAGGAGCAGGCAGTCATGATGCAGTACTATGCATATATGTATTTATTAGCCACATTTCAGTTTGTTTTCAGTAAGTTTCAGATGACACAAAGGGTCTTTAACATCTGGTAGAAATGATTAAATCTATATGAGGAATAAATAAATAATAAAAAGATCAAAACTGGAGTCTCAGAGCTGAAGCCCTCTGAGCTCTGGCGATCCGAACATATCATCTGATTTTGCTTTCAGGTCAGATCCAAACCAGAAGACACCTATTTCTTATACTGTAGTTTGAGTACAGCGAGAACCCCTGAAACATGAAGCAAGAAGCCCTGTAACTACAGCTACGTGACATTTATGCCATGTACGGCTGGCCTCTCATGGGAACAGACCCCAAAGCAGCATTATCCTGTTCCCCCATCTGACTTCCAGCCTGGACAACCTACACAGGTTCCCAGCCCAGAAACAAGACAGAGCAGTCCTATACCTTCATGGCAGGTCTACGAGTGGGCTGGCCATAGGGTAACAACAGAGCTGGATGTAGCCGCAGCTCTGTCTGATGTGCTCACCCTGAACTTTTGCAAGGTGTGATTCCCCGTGCGTGGAGCCAGGCTCGTGCCCAGATGGGTGCAGTGAGGGTCCTCTGCCCCAGGGGGCTTGCTCTGAAAGGTGGAAAGTAGCCCACAGCTGATTACCAGGGAGTGATCTGCAAAAAGGCTAGACTGACACCAACGGAACTTCTGCCATCCTCAACTTCAACATCCTCAACTCAAGGGCCCAAGTTCTTTGTTGCAGCATCACTTCAAATGAGCTGTTTAGATGCCTTTTGGTATATTTGTATCATCATTTACCCATCAATGGGTGCCTAGCCAGGCTGGTGTTAGTAACGTCCTTTTTCACAAAGGGCTCCTCCTGGCTAAAGCGCAAGTCAGAGAAATGGCTATGGGATAAAGGCTGAAAGAGGAAGACCCTCCTTCTTCAGTACAGGACAAAAAAGATGTTGGTAGAAAGGCATGGGGCAGTAGTGAAGGTAACATACAACAGGATTTGACTGCAAAGCACAGCCTGGCCAGCAAAGTGTTTGCTCTCTTCCGTTGTCGGGAGGAAAGTGACCTGTTCTCCGGGAGTTCAGAGCAGGCTGTATAAAGCTGTGGCTTAATGATTGTTCAGGCATCTCTTTATTGGAAATGTGATGCCAAACTGCACATCTAAATAGACCCAGACCTGAGGACACTTGAAATCCAAACTTGCAGCTTGATCTGCACTTTGTCACTGGCCTCTCAGTCTGCCACTGACCCAAAAGCCTCATCTCAATATATATTCACTTTTACGCCATGAAAATCAGTTATTCCAAACTAGGCTGGCTCTTTGGTCAGCCAGGCTCCAGGACTGGATCCAAAACTGGAAGAAAAGCAGCAAGGGCATTTCTGGGACAAAAAGAAAAGGCACTTTACAAACCAAATCAATGTGTTCCTGCAACAGCCTGATCATTAATTGAGTCAGATGGCATTTTATCAGTGCACCTGTTCAACAGGAAACTCACTAATCATGCAGTTATTCTCCTCTGCATAGTACATACCACGGATGATTTTTTCACATGAAGGCATTGTTCAGAAGATTGATGGGATTAAGCAACTGTGATGCCACTCTTCTTGCACCACATTCACTGAAGACCTCACCCTCAAAACCTCAATGAGGTTTTACCTAGCTTGCAGATCTGTAACACCAATGCTTCTTTACATCCTGATAGCTACCCAGTCTGTAAGCATGTTAGGGTGATTTTTCATCTCACTTTTTAACAAATTGAGAGTTTAAGGCCATTAACACATCTCTATATTCTGTCTAGCTTTTTCTCAAGTTTCACTGCAGATCTGAGTTTCATAAATGCGAACAGGGACAAATAATAGTATGTGCATACGGGCAGGGTGAAAATCATTTCTGGAGTGAATCCATTGAAGGCAAATACTAATGTAAAATCATTACCCAGGTAATGAATTTGTCCCTTCTGCATTATGCCTGCTAATATGTGCAGTAAATGTCTCTGAGTAAATGTCTCTTAGCAGATGTCTCTTAGCAATGGGTTGTCGTGCACCTGTAGCTGTGTTTTAACACAGCAGCTTCCTTGACCATGCCTTTCTAACCACCTGTGATCTTGCATGTGAACCATTAAGACCAGGCTATTACCTGATTACTAATCTTGAGTCTGAGTAATTTCTCCATGGCATTACCTGAGTTAACAACTGAATCGCAGTGAGGGGAAAAAGAGAACATGGTGCATCAGGTAACCAGGGTGGACACCTGGGACGCTTTTGGGTGGCTGAAGTACATATGGTATTGGCTTATGGTACAGTATTGACTGATTTTGATGTATGCTTGCGTTGATATGCTGCGGTCACAGTACCAGGGGTTACTTGTCTATATCGAGGTGTCACGCTTTGTTTAGTCCCTTCGGTCATTTGGTAACTATTTGCACTACCTTTCTTTGCCTTTATTATTACTGAAGGGGGACCAGTATGCTCTTAATCGTAAAAAAGAGTTGGACGGGTACCTGAGAAACCAGAAAAACAGGATAGGAACAATGTCTTGAGGGTAAGGTACCGCTCTTACAGAGCCACCAGTGACTCGGTAGAGGAGCTGCTGAGAAGGGACCAAGACCTCCTCCCAGTTATTTCCCTCAGTATTGCCATGTGTCCATGGAGTGCGAGAGGTTTTCCTGGTCTCTAAATAAAAACAGAACCAGAGACCTTTTTTTTTCCTCTCATCATTCACAAGATGACGACTGAACATCAGATCACTTAAAAACCCATTAACCAAAAGCCTTTTGCTCAGGCAGGAACAGAATCAGCCTGACCAAAACACTCTGTTTTGCGCCTGCGTCTGTGAGAGGATGACTCCAAATAACACTTGGAGTTTACTCACAAAACAAAAACAGTGTGTTTCTGTTGAGCCAAAGCCTGTTTAAGAATTTCATATGCAGCAGACCAGCTTCAGCCAGAAAGACTGTGCCAGACTGCTGAATTTGCTTAAACTTTTCAGTTTGTCTAAATCAAAAGGGAAAAAAAAGGAACTTTCACCAAGGGAATTAAATAGCTGTGCTAATTTACCCCTACCCTGTGTTCCTTAGGCAATGTGTCGAAGGGAAGTCTTTGCTCATGTTTACAATTTTGGTCATGAATAAGGCAGGAGGAAGAGAAAGCTAAATTCAGTTTATCCTTTCATAAAGTACCAAACACTGTCAGCTCATTGCTAACAACTGAGGTCGTCCTTTTTCAGACTTACAGGGTCTTGTCCTATATAGCTTTTCTGGGTTTTGCTACATTTCAGGGAAGAAAATGCATATTGTCATCAAGAAATAAGGTTTAGGGCCATTCCCAGCTCTGCTATCTATCTGCTTCTTATATTAACCAGAAAAATCATTTCACTGCTACCGCACATTTCATTATCTGGTCTTATCTTGCTGGCTGAAATTTTCTCACTGGTTATTTCTGTTCCCTGAGAAATTATTTTCCTCAGAAGCAATATTTTCCCAACGAACTGCCAGCATTGTTACAATTTTCCATCTTTTTTCCTTCCACCCTCACTTGTTACCAAATATTTGCATTGACAGATGAAAGTGGGACTAGCAGGGATCTCCTGGGGCTCTGAATTTGGTCCCCAACTCTCGGGACATGCCACCCCTGCCAGAAACTGCCCAAGCACCGTACGAGCTAAGCGCAGACCTCGCTCCCTCGCCTGCTGCTGGAAGCCTGTTTCAGAGCTGCACTGCTCAGGTGGCTGGAAAACATCTTCTAATTTCCTGACTATGTTTATTAGTGACCAGTTTATATCCATTTGTTCTTGTGCCAACCCTGCCTTTTGCTTTAACAGCTCTTTTCCCTCCTTCGTATTTACTTCCCTGATGTATTTATAGACAGCAATCATGTTCCCTTCATTTTGTTAAGCTTAACAAGCCAATCTCTTTTAGTCCCCTCTCATAAAATAGGCTTTCCAGGCCCTGATTATGCTCCATCCTAGTTGCTTTTCTCTGCACCTGTTCCTGTTTGAATTCATCTTTTCTGGTAAAGTCAAAACAGTTTAAAATCACTGAAATATCCTACTAACTGAAGGACTGGGTTTGATTATTTTTCCAGCCAGAAGCATGATAATAGACCTTGATATTATTTTATAAGGGCTATGAACAAAGGCTATGTATTTTTTTAGATTCAGGTATAATCTAATTAGTACTTGAAGGACCACAATACTTAATAAAGCGGCTATTCTGACTACCCAGGAGACAAGTGGCCATGATTGGCATGAAGCAGATGCTTGGTCTGCCTGCGACATCGCTCCATTCAGTGCTGGGGGAGAATCTATTTATTTAACTCTACCAGTTAACCTTTATTTTTTAAGGTTTGCCATATCATCCATCAAATTGGGAGGATTGCTTTTCACAGGTGCAAATGAGTCATCACATGTTTGCCAGCTTGGAAAACGTTTAGAAAATTAGGGGTTGGAACTTAAAAAAAAAAAAAAAGAGAGAGAGAGAAGAAATTACAGTCAGTCTCACAGCCCTTGCTGAGATGTGTCTGTCCTGCAAGGAACAGACATGGGGTTTCTTCCACCACAGGTTTTGTGCGGGTTTCTGAGATCCTTGTCAGCAAACGTCAGCGGCTCTAAAGCCGAGCCTGTCCCGTAATGAAACAGTTATCCCAGCCTTAAAGGCAGGATTAGCTACCCAAAGTGGAGCAGAGAGCCCCTCTGCACTTTTTAACACCTCATGAAGAGATCTGGCTGCCAACAAAAGGAAAATCCTAATGTGTAAAAAATGCATAATAATAAGGACTTTGGCTGAGTGGAATTCCATCACGGATCAGATGAAATTGCCTTGTGCAACTTGCTGAGGGCTTCATGCTATGCTAAATGACCTTTGTACCATGTAAAATGGGCACTGCTGCAGGATGCGGGGAGAACCAGGGGCTGGGCTGCTCTTTTCTTTTCCCCCCCTATGGAGTTCAAGCTTGTCAAGAATACAACAAAAAGGAGAGGGAGAAAGAGGGGGAAGAAACGTCCCATTGAATTTTTCATGAATGATTTTTGTCAGAGGGGAAGGAACATCTGTGTTTATGAAGGGTCTGGGGAGGGGACACAATGAAGGCAGGATGCAACTGTCTGGTCCTGGGTACCCAAGGACACGTGCAATGCCCCATGCGAGTGGTAAAATCCAACCTGTGCTACAATTTTCAAGGCTACAGCTGAAAAGCGCCCTGCCTTTGCCCACTGCGTTGCCTGCCTGAGGCTACTTGCTTTGTACTTGTGAAGGGGCAGTGATTCCCAGAGGGTCTGGGGCAGAGGTTTCAGTGGGTGCTGATGCTTAGCACTCTAAAAATCAAGACCTTGCTGCTTCAAAATGAAAAACCCATGAGTGCCCCATTTGCTGGTGTGTACAAGAAGGGCTGTTGGGTGACCAGGCAGGGTCATGTCCCTGTCCACATGGGACTGATCGTCACCCAGGGTTGTTCATGGGTGCCTGCAGAACTTGGGAGGAGCTTTTCTTTCTCCTTTTTTGCTGGGGTTTCCTCGTCTTCTTCAGAGACACCTGAGACACTGGTCGTCCTGGAGGTATTAAACACTCCCAGGGCAATGATCATCTTGGATCACATACTTGGCAGCAGATTTGGACCAGGAATGAGTCTCCACTGGCTCAGACTGGCAAGAGTCATAGGGCTCTTTCCATTCATCTGCAGTAAGGGCTGTGACCCTTTTCGTAGAGTCAAGTGGAAATTTTACTTAACGATTTCTCCCCTATTGCATGGCTGAGGATGCCCTTGAGTTCTCCTGCATCTTACAAGAGCAGGGGAGCATTTTTTGTCCCATGGCAGGGAAGGTATGTGGAATAGCTATGCAGTGGTGGCTTCAGGACTGAACGTTTGTTGCAGAGCTGGGCTCAGCATTGAGGTGGTTATTGCTGGTCCTGCCTCTGTCCTGTTTACTCCACTAAGGACTGGGACCGATGTGCTAGGAGCTGTACAAACACAATGCCAAAGCTTACTCCTGCCTACCCAGAAATATTGCACAGACAGTGCCATTAACAAATAAACAGCACAAGATGCTCCCTTAATAAAAGAAAAGAAAAGAAAAAAAAAAAAAATGGACACCTGAAACTGATGAGAAGAATCCAAAGCCATGTTGTACAAGTCTACAGAAGCAGGCTATGGACATCTGCTGTCATAACCCCGTGGCTTTGTATTTGATCTGGCTATGCATCAAGTTTCAAACTTCCCAAGAGCTCACCATTCAAACCATGGTCAAATTTCAAAATAAATGGTTTTCACCAGAGCTCACCAGGTCAGCAGCTCCTGAAAGTTTGGCCAGGAGGGTGACGAAGGGCTCTGAAAGAAGCAAGCCAACTGCAGGTACAGAGAACCTGAAAATCAGCCCTTGAGTTGTTTTCAAGACTTGAATTTCTGATGTTGCCTTCTGCTCCCAAATAATCCAAAACTGCTCCACACATACACACCCACGTATCCCGAAGCGTGAACAAGCCTGAACAGGCAGAGATGAGTATCTGCTCAATGGCATTAGATACCTACATTGCTTCAGTCTCCTGACGGCGTGAAATTCAGCAATGCAGCTCTTTAAATAAAGATGCCCCAAGCAGAGATACAAAACTTGTAGAGCACATGATATTCGTGAAGGTGTCAAATGGCACAAGGAAAACATAGTCAGAGAGGAATAATGGAGCTGGAGTCCTGGGCTCTTTTTCTGCCCACTCCAGTGCCATTTTGCATGACTCAAAGCTGTTTATTCACTCTACCTCCAAATCTGTTTTCACCTATCTATGGAATTCATACCAACCTGCCAGGAATTCTTCATGAGTTAATTTGGTCTGGAAAAGTTGGAAGAGCTGCTACTGAAATGCAAAGGGGATTTTTTTTAGTATTATTATTATTATTTTTATTATACTTTGTTGCTCCCCCTGCCTCTCCCTCCACCCACTGCCCTTGGCCAGAAGGTAACTCTGCACCTTCTGAGAGCATTACAGAGCGAGTGCTTCCACAACTCTTCCTTGAACTTTCCTCCTGAAGGGCTAGTATCATACTGTCGGAGACCTGATCCATCTGGAGATAACAGGAGTAATTTATCCTTTGTGGCAGCTCATCTTCTTGCCCAGACATCCTCAGTGCTGAAGCAGGGTGGAGTCTCTCTTGGAGGACAAGCAGGAGAAGTTGCCCTTGATGCCTCTTTTCCTGGTGGTAGCAGCAACATTTGACTCCACAGATGTCCACTGTTCCTTCTCTAGCTGAGATGGCCACTGAACAGATACAGGAAGCACATGCGTTGGCCTCACAGCTCTTCCATGATAGCATCCTCTTGGAGGGGTTTTGCTCATGATACAGATTTTGATCTCTGGGTAAAGGCTAAGGGGGATGGAGATCCCCTCTGCCTCACCAGCATTGCTCATGGTTGCATACCCACTATACTCAATGTGGTAGCACCAGGGTGGCTGAGCAAGGTCCCTCCAGCTCCCCAATCCTGAACAGTGGGCCTCATACCTCTTAGGAAGGACCATTCCCCAGGGCCATTACTGGACATGCAGCCCCGTTATGCCTTTTTTTGCCAGCATGCTGCAAGCGTTGCACTGTGCCTCACAGTGCAGAGTTAATGGTGCTCTTCCAGACCCTGCAACTCTATGGACATGGCACGTTTACCCGCACGCACTGTGCAGGACAATTCAGAGCGGCACCTTCCCCCATACCAACCAGTCCCTGCACAGCAACCCCTTTCTTCTTCAGTTCAAAGTGCTCTGGCACTTCATCTGGAAAATCCTTTAAATCTACATTACCTCTGCCTTATTTAATCTTTTCGGGAGCGCTGACATCCAGTGCATGAAAAAGAGATTTTAGGCTGAAAGGAAAGCTGCCCCTGATCACTTCTTGGGGCTAAGTTACAAACTGAATTGGAAACTGGAAGGTGAAAAGAATATGTTACCTTTTAAGTGTCACATTTTCCTCTGCAAAAATGCCTTTTAACTGAGCTGTTGCAGAAAGAGTAGGAATAGCATCAAGCCGCTGCCTTAGATTTTGCACTGTGCTTTGAATGCTCCTGAACAGGTGCCTTTGGTATCTGGCTTTGGTTTTGCAGAAATGGGGGTCACCAGGCACATTTTTGGAATTTGGAAATCCCTCAGACTGGAGAAGGTTTATATCTCTGTGCTGAAGCACCAAACTGCAAGTGCCCATTGCTTACAACACTTCATAGCACAAACCAAATTCATCCTCAGCACCAGCAGCACAGAAACAGCCCTGGGCACACTGCAAATACCAGAAAGAAAAGCAAAGAGGAATTTGTAGCCAGCACCAATGTAGCTGAACATCATAAATCTCTATTTATTACTCCTGAAAACTTCAAACCACAATGCCACTTGGACCTTACCTGGTTTTAACTTGAGATGTTCGAGACTTTGTGTGTCTGAGTTGAAGGATGTACAGCAACTCATTGTACAAACATTCCCTCCATGCTGCAGGACCCAGGGCATAAAAAGCACTCACATGATCCTGGCTGAATCCCCATCGACAGAACTACTTTAGGACACAGTTGTTGAGGACATATCCTGGAGCACACCACCTCTCCAGCAGGCACAGCTGCCTCCAGCTAATTACTGACCAAAACCTATTTGGGGTCACTATACCCCCAAAGCGCCTTCCTGCATCAAAACATCTATTTACTTAAGGTGGAAAAAGCATCAGCTGGCCCTCTGCAGATCCCAGCAGGACTGACCAGACACTTGTCCTGGTGGATGTAAGGATACTAGGAACCAGTGACAGAGAGGAGGTGGGCAAAGGTTCTGGTCAAAAGCAGATGGAGGGAGGAGTAAGCCTTGCTGAAAGCAGCTCTCCAGGGCTGTTTCTTCCCTGGGTGTCTCATAAATGCCATCACCTTCAACCTCTTTGCTGCAGCCACCTCTCCAGCCTGGACTGGGGTTGCCTGACCAGGCTCGCACCCTCGGGATCACCAGCCCATGGGGAAGCTCCTATGTGGTGGCTGTCTCCTGGGCCCTTTACACAGGCCACTCTGTCTTCACATTTCTGAATTTAGCTTCTGAATATCTTCTGTGTCTGTCCCCCCTTTTTTTCCCCCCCCAGGACACTCACCTGGGCTGGGACCCATCGAATTTGACAGAACTTAACTTTAGTAGGAATTTTGCCCAATTAAGAAAAAGAAATCCATGATTTCCCTATACAAAAGATAATCACTGTTTTTTTGTGAGCGAACAGACTGTAGGATGTTGATAAGAGCAGTGTAACAGAATAAAACACTATTTATATATCAGATAGGCTGACAAATGCTGATTAAAATGTCTCCTTTCACAATCAAACGGCAAATATAAAGACATATTTTCTTATCTGTTAAGGAGCTTTCATAGCAACCCAGGCCAGAAACCCTTTGATATTGTACAGTCCCCGGTAATGTGAGCACTCTTTACAGAAGCAGGCACAAGCCTTTGTTGCAGATCTTGGCTCTGTCCTTCCCTCTGACAGTGACTTGATTTAAGAGGTCCTATTATGGTTCAATTCAGTTGCTTATGCATGGGCATCTACTGTCATTGGACACGGCCTTCAGTGTCCCTTCCAGCCTCCAGAAGGACACAGGTGGCCCAAACCCTTCTGTTTGATGTGTTGGTCCTCTTCAGGTGTTTGAGATACAGTCTTGTTCAGAGGCAAAAGATAACCAGACCAGATCAGACTGAACCCCATGCAGTCTACAAAACTTGAAACACCTTTTCCTCCTTTTTTTTTTAAAAAAGCCTGCAAGATCTGGAGATGGGCTCTACAGCAGGCGTCTCTCCTAAACAAGGACCATTATGACCTTCTGTAATACACACAATGAAAGCAACTTAGAGAAGAGCTTTCACGGTGCACTTATTAAAGGTTTATTGGTCTTCCCCAGGAGGCAGGTGAACTCCCTGTGTGTGTACCTCCTCAGCATGTTGTGAGCCCACTGAGTATCAAAACAAAATACAATCAGGAGCAAATTGTCTTTTATTTATGCAACAAAGCTAATAGGCGTGCAGGGCAGAGGCACAGGGAGCTCCATCTCTGGCTGCTGAAGACCTCTGCATGAGGATCAGGCAGAGCCCACCCTGTCCTCAGCTTGGGGGGTTTCATCCCCATCCAGCAGTCCCAGGTGAAGCACTGGGGTCCAGTTGGTGGAAGGAAAGAGGGGGAAGCACGTGTTGTGTTTGCAGCAGAGTGCTGCAACTTGCAACCTACTAGCTTGCGTGTTACAACAAGTGGTGGATGCATGAGCGAAAACTCAGGAGCAAATACCCCTCCTGAACAGATCCAGACAGCCAGGAGCTGGAAATGTGCATCTGCTACCAAAGCAGCAGGGCTCGGCTGTAGCTGGAGGCAGGGCCATAAGAGAGGGCTGTGTGTGAGCAGCTCCACCACAGCAGCCCCCAGACAAGCTCTGCTTCAGACAGCTCTGACTCACCAGTCCTCCCAGCTTTGTCCTGAGCAGGAGCAAGCCCGCACCAGCCCCTAAACGACGGTGTGTTTTCCCCCACGGCAGCTGTGCAGGCATGTGAGCAAGGGGAGCTGGAACCACCGCTCGCTGCTCTCCGTCCTGGACCTACAGCCCAGGATACTTAATGGGGTGCTTGGTGGCAGCAGAGCAAGACTAAAGAGACTGATGGCACAAAAAGATGGTGGCAAAGCAGGGACCTGAATATAGATCCCTTGGGACACCCTTTTTCTCCTCTATAAGGGAAAGCGCTCCGGCTGAACACCTATTTTTCCAGAGTTTGCCATTGCCTTTCATCACCATCAGTGCGTACCTCTCCCAGGGCACCCCAAATGTGCAATTCATACCTTGATCTGCCCAAGGGGGGATGGGCTTGGCTCTGACACCAGGCAGACAGGTGAGCACTGCTGGTACCGCAGCTCCTCCAGGGGAATGACTACCTGATTTATCTCCAGCCAAATCCTCCCTGATGTAAATTGTAGAAGCTCTCTTGGCAGGGAGCCCCATCCCCTTATATAAGCTGAAATATTGCCCTTTGAGATTTATCCATTACTGCCAGACTGCTGAGCCGTCTGTCTTCAGCAAGGGCCCCAGAAAAGGAGAGGATGCTTGTGTTTGTGCTGTTTTTGTCTGTGCAAGGCAAATATTATTGCGTATTCTCCCCTGTGACAGAGAGCCCAGTGCTGCTTGGACAGAGATGCCTCTGCTGTTGTGCTGAGACACTGGCTCAAATACTAGGAATTTAATTTGACCCTGTAAATATCTTTCACAGTTAAATGTTTGATCTTGGGTGGGGAGGAAGGCTCTTTTGGGGGACTGAAATTTATATACACACATGGAGAAAAAGATTTCTTAATAAAAATTTAAAGCAGCAAATCACTGGGCATATGGGAAATGGGTTTTCAGTAAACTGTAATCCCATTCCCCTTCTGTCCTTCCTCCCCTCCTTCCCACCCACAGAGATACACACACACACACACGCCCCAACACCTCTGGTCACCACTGGAGCCGAGCAGACGCCCAGCCCCTGGCTGGTTCTCTCATGCACAACCAGCATCTCTCCAGGCAATTGTGCCCCTGTTTGCCAGAGGGATCTGCTCCCCATCCCCACCCTCCCACAGCGATTAGATTGTGCTGTTGAACCAGTTGTGTTTGGAGAGCTACATGTTTAAACTGTCGGAGAGATGACAAGCCCAGAGGAGGAAGGTGGCTATTCACTCTGCAGAGCTCTGATAAGGCCAAGGGTCTGGTTAATAGACCTGGAGGGGCTGATGGGGTCTGCTGAGTTTTAAAGTGCTCATTACATAGCTGCAGATTGCAGAAGAGAGCAAAACTGGTGCCCAAGCAGTGTAAACCCAGGGATGGCGACAGGTAGCCTGGAATTACACCGAGACGTCGCTTCCCTCATTTAATTTCACTTAAGCTGCCACTTGAATTTAAAGCCATTTCCTTGCACTGAAGTTTAATAAGTGCCCTGTGGCTGTTATTACTCCGGAATCCACTGTCAGGCACTGGCACGAGGGGAACTGGTGCAGAGAGGCTCTCGGATGGGACCTTACAGCAGAGGCGGGTGAGGTCTTTCCGACTCGGTGACAATTCACAGCCCTCAGCAGCAGCATCCACTGAGAACTATTGTCCTGGAGAGGACACCTCTTGCCTTTCTATCCTTGACCTCCCCATCTCTTTCAGAAAGATCCATTTCAGCTCATCCTGCCCAACCCAACGCTTCGAGCTCGGCTCTGCTCTGCTGTTCCCACAGCGCCAAGGCAAACCACCAGCTCTCCGAGGGGAAGCCTGCGCGGATGCACTTTTTTCTGGCTGCAAGGTCAGCGGGGAAGCGAATCGCTGGCTGCCACAGCACGAATCGCTGTGCCCCTTCCCGATGCTTCCTCAATGATGCCTCTCAAGGGTGACCCCTTGGCCACCGGGCTGCAAAGGGCCTTACCTGAATCCCAGAAAAGCAAAACTGGGATTTGAAGCATGAGGTCCTGGACTAGGTAAACCCCAGCTTTACAGTAAGTCAGCCCCCCATCCCCTTCAGCATACTGTCATGTTTCTCAAGGGCTGAGGACCATTGTTACAGAACAATGCAGCATTTTTATAAAAGAGGAGAGCACAGTTAATAAGTTCACTAACTGAGAAAAACACAGCCTTTTAATATCTGTCTTTGTGACTCATAGTGTGAGAGCCAGCTGTTACTACTGGAGTGAAATTCCTTGCTGATTAGTCTTTTAAAGGCCTTCCCAGATAATTAAATAATGATTTCTTTCCCCATTCATTCCAAGTGACAGGAGAGCCTGGCAAACCCACTAAGCATGGAAGGGTAGCATGTTTTCCCAAGCCTTATAGGAGCTTAGCTATTCTGCAGCTAATCCGGTGCTTAAACCCAGCCACAGATCCCCACACCAAGGCACAGGCTGTCTCACCTTTGTGGTGCTCCAGGGGTGACTTGGGTTTCACTGTTTGAAACACTGAAACAAGACTGTAGGCCAGGGCCGTGTTTTCAAATAAGAAAATATGACAGGAAGGATGGCCTTACCCGGGCAGACAAATGAAATTTTTTTTGCCTGAGCTTCCAAAGAACCCAAGTTTTTCCTGGGGTTTGCATCAGCTCAGCAATGCTGAATATTAATCAATCCCACTCTGTCCCCCCCAAGTTGTGTTTAGGGCCACAACTAAAGTGAACCAACAACCGATATGGAGACCATTTGGGGTGTTTCTGGAATAATCTGATCTCCAACCTATTTGATGTTTCCACTACATTCCCAAGTCACGGCACGATTCACAGTGATTTGCTCAGGCAAATATTTCAACCATATGATCGTGTGGCATCTCTGGGTACAGCTCCGTTGGTCTGATGGAGTTATTCTGGATTTCCACCAAAGCATAAAGGGTGAAGGACAACCTGTGTATTCACCAGGTGTAACACCATGGTATGGCTGATCAACGCAGGATTCAGAAGCAGGAGTGTCTACACTTGAGTAACTGCATCCTCACTTAGTTTCAATTGTTCGGTTTTTAGAGAAGCTTCTTGTCTCATTCCTTACTAAATCAGCAGGAAATTTCAGGACTCAATAACATCTGGAAAAATTAAGGTCAGAAATTCTGAAAAAAATAAGGTCAGAAATTTGTTATTTTCACCACCAACAGAAAAAAGACTTAACACATATTTTACCAAAGAACAAGACTGATTTGTAGCTTCAGTTATGCTGGAACATTTTTCCGGTAAGCAGATGCTTTTATATAATTGAAAACCAATCATAAATATCATCTGAGACAGAAAAACATTGACCAACCATATAAAGATGTGAAAATGAGCTTGCAAGGTTTGCCCATTCCTAATTGAGAATCTGTTCCCATAGTTAATTGAGAATCTGTTTAGGGGCAAGACAGGGGTGGGATAGATAGAAGGGAAAAAATATTTAAGAAGCAAGTGCTCTATCAGCAACATACTGTAATGAGCGTCTAGCAAAGAAAAATTATGAATTTTATTTTTTTAACTAAGAGCCATCTGGCCATTTTGGCAAGAAGAAAAGATGCACCATTAGCAAAAGAGTCTTTCTGAAGAAGTTGTTCCAACCTAAGTGTAACCCACAAGGCATGTTCAGGCACTTGGAAATATTACGGATTTCTAATGTCCCCACAATACCAGCCCTGTTTAACTGTTGAATTGACAGGTAAACTGAGGTAGAAGGTGGCACCATTGTAGGACAAAAACAGTTAGTGGTAGAGGCAGAAGTGCTTCTCCTCTCTTTGCTCCAATGCTGAAGGAAGCATCACCCAACTATAATGCAACCTGGAGATGGAGTGAACTCTCTGATGGCAGAAGATTTTGGATGAACTGTCCCCAAGCCTGCAGCCATGAAAGCAGTGGGCACTGCAAAACTTTCCAAGAAAGCCTGGCTGGGGGAGAATTCCTCTATAGAACACTTGCATTTAAATAGCATTGAGCACTTAGCCTGACAAAAGGCAGGAAATTCAAAGCAAAGGGTGACACTCTGTCTTTAACTTACATTTTTATGCTTTTTACTCCTTTCTTGCCCACAGTGCAAATCAAGGACAGAGGGTCAAACTGATCCCTTTGGGAACTCCCTGGATTCAGTTGTGTTCCACCAGAAATGCTTGGTGGCCCAAATCATCAGACTAAACAACTTTTCCTGGGAATAGGAAGCTTAGGCACCATTTTCTTATTCACAGTGCAGAAGACCTCTGTAGCCATCCTTGTCCCAGGGCTGCCCAGCGGCTTGAGTCCCAATCCCTTGCCCCTGGAGAAAAGGCTAGTGAGACAGACAGAGGTGCTGGGAGACAGGAAGAAACAGGGGATGCTTTGTAAACTGATAATGTTCCCTTTGATCTGAGAAGAGTGAAGGAAGGCAGAAACTTTTTCAGATAACCCGTGGAAAGAGAGCAGTCCAGAGCACGAAGGCTGAGCTTCAGCAGAGGCTGGAAGACAGAGGGACCTCTTGCTAAAAGATAAATGCTTCAAAACCCCAAAGCTGAGCTTCCAGGGCAGGACATCGCTTCTCTACTGTCATCTTTAGTTCAACAAGATATGTTTTTCACATCTATTGAAACCATTTTTAAATATGCTAAAAAAGCCTAGCAAAACTATCCTGAATTCAAGGAATTATAGAGCTCTGCCTGGAGTCCCAAGCACTGGGAAGAAGTTCAAACTTAAGGTCAAAATGCTACCACCCCTAATTCTTTTTTATTAGCTGTGCCCTTAGGAAAAAAAAAAAAAAAAAAAGAAAAACACCTCTTAAGCATCACTACATCATTTGCTGTATGAAAGGTCCCTATTGATCTGCCTGTGCGGTTTCTAAGGACTCTCAGTTCAGGCACGATGGAGGACTCTCCTGTCCATCTCACCAGAGCAGTTAGGACACTTGCCCTCAGCTCCCTGTCCCTGTAGCACAGCCCTGACTCTGGCGAGCTGAAGAGAAGGGACAGTGTGAGCACTCGTTAGTCTGCTCCTCTGCAAAGGCAGCTGCAGACCACCTCCCCTGATGGATCAGGAGGAAGTTGAACCTTGCTGGCAGGTTCATTGGGTGGCAGAACCAGCAGCAGATGCAGTAACCAACATCTGGGAATTAAGGTTGGGTTTTAAGCTCTCTGCTATCTGCATGTGTTCCCATGCCTTTACAGTTCTCTGTGGGCCGACTTAAAAACCAGGTTGAGATGAGCCTTTTCTTTACTTACGTATGGCTGAAATGGGACAACTAGTTTCCCCTTGTGGCCTTAAACATGTGCAAGAGCCTCCTTCTTCAGGAAATCATGCCAGGAATCACAGGGCAGATGTTGTGGTGTGGAAGCGGGGCAAAAGCAGGGGTTATAAGAGTAAATATGTCCAGGACATTAGGGCCAAATTTAAGGACTTTGAGAGAGAGGTTGTGGTTGCAATGCCTCTTCATTCCCCCTGTTCGTGAGGAAAAACTGAAATAACTGCAGACTGTCCCAGCCTGTGATCAGCCGGCACCCCGGATAACACATCAGAAAATCCCCGCTATGCTGTGAAACGTGCACTGTGATGAAGTCTGTCCAGTCTCAGCCACTGCACGAAATTCTTCTGGCAGATACATGGGACTACCTCATTGCTCTCAGCAGGTAGTGCCCTCAGGCAATGCTGCAAGGTCTCCTGGTTGTCCTCTTCTTGTGCGCTGAAATGGGGATTTTACCAGCAGAAATCAGCTCACTAGAGAAGGATGGATTTAGCGATAGCAGTTTTGCTGCCATAAGTGTGACACACACCAGTGGCGTAGCACAGCCTTCCTGGCACAGGCTTGGCTCCTGCTCTGAAAGAACAACCATCAGTTAATCGAAGTGGCTTTCATGCCAGCAGGAGAAACCCTCGAAATGAATTGCATTGCTTTTTTGAAGAAAGCCTCCGGGTGAATAATTATCCTAGGTTGAATCTTAGCCTTCCCAATCTTGATGGTCCCTTTTAACTGCACCAGGAAGGGAGCAGCAGTGCCACAATGAAGCTGTTCATGTTTTCAGGGGGAGCTGCATGTCCAGATAACTCCCCTTCTGTTCACCCACCAAACACAGCCCTGGCATTGTGGCCGACACTAAAAGACTGATTTTTGGTGCCTTCGACCACTCGTAGCAAGTCCCCAGCAGTCTCAGCTGGTAACGTATTGATAAAGTAGTGAAACACCAGACACAAGGAACAGTATCTCCTTCAGCCTGGGGATCTGGGGTGGGTTGGGGTTCGGTTTTGTCTTTTTTTAACTACTAGGAAAAAAATAGATAATCAAACCTCTCTGCCACTCTTAATTAGCAAAGGGAAAAGGCAGTGCAAGAAATAATTGGCAGAGGCAACTTTCTTTTAATGTGAGACCACGGTCGGCCACCCCAGGTGATCCAGACACATATGATCATGCAAGGGCTTTCAAAGTCAGCTACAAAAGCAGAGGAACTCCTCCACATCCAAAAGTTACTGCCCTCCTTATATTGCACTATAAAACTAGGGTGTCAAAAAGGCTAGAGATTTTACACTTAGTGTCAGTGTTTTATAGTCATTAGACTAATTATGTTGGTGTTTTTACCACCTTTATTCTACTAATTGGCCTAAAAGCCAAACAAGGACATCATTACTTTACACAAACAAGCAATTATTGGGCTATAAACACACCCTGGTTTGTGTTCCCTGGGTGAGGAGGGAGCTCCTAATGCTCTCTCTGTGGTGTCTGCCACAATAACAGGCATTACAGATGCACTTGACTTTAGCTGTGCTTACAAAGAGGCCTCAAAGCTGCTGATACACGAGAGAAACTGGATATTTGTTACCTCCCTACCAACAGATTAAGCAAAATGGCTTAACTCCAGGTTCAGCCCATGCATCACTCTCTTGGTGCCAGGGTAGCTTGGCCTCATTTTTGGTTGGGATTCGCTGTGTATTTGCTTTCCTAGAAAGGGACAGCTCAGTGAATGTGGCCAGGATAATTTGTTTATTAGACACCCATGAGAAATGTTTTATTTCCAAGAAATTTGCTCTCCTTGCAGGCTACTGGGTGAAACATTAGTGATGACTTTCCAAGACTTGTCATTGCCTCAAGCCCTGCAAAATACATCTGCCTTGTCCAAAAGGGCAGTGCCTTCCCAGGTTTCGGTCCCTGGCAGTTCCTCACCAGCTATTGCTCTCCCAGCTGGGCTGTTTCAGTAAATGCTTCCAAAAAACAGCGACTGCACTTCGTTCCTCCTTGCATTCCTGGGAAGGCCGTATCTGCTGGCTACAGTAGTTTGTTCTACAGCTTGATGCACTTTGTGCATGTAAGCACTGCCTGCGTTTGAAATGAGACTTACTGGAGAGCAAACATTCGCTTGGGGTTAGAAGAGCTGAGTTATGTGTCACCTGGCAGCAGGACTGCCAGATACATCAGAGACCTGGGCTCTTCATCACTCACAGAAAAGCTGTTTGGTACTGTAACTCCTCACAGAAACCCTATCGCACCTACTTCCAGTAACCGTGTGTGCAAGGGGTGCTTTGGAGAGATATGGAAAAAAAAAAAAAAAGTGAAATTCACTGCATTATTACCACACTGGCAATATCAATGGTCTAATGTCAAAATCATGGCCTAATACTTTAATTTATTTTACCACCATAGATATAGCCCCTCTTCAGATGAGGCTATAAACGAATTTATCTTCAAGTAGGCCAAATGTTGACCCTTCATTGACTTAAAGAGGCCATAGTGATTTTCTGTAAGCGTTGGGGTATCAGGGAAAGATGAAGGCAGTTTGGAAGAGGGAGATTTATCTCAGGCAAAGCAGGGAATGACCTTGCACCTCCCGAAATTCCCTCCCCAGTTTCCCCGGCGTGTGATAGTCCTCAACACTGATAGCAAATTGAAATGCAGAATTTTTATGAACCATTGAATAATAGATGTGCTTCCTAGGAGAGAGATCTGCTTTTAAATGTTGGTTGAAACAATCTGTGTGATCAGTCTGAGTTCTGATGCTGAAAAAGTCTGTGTTTTGCCTAAATAAAGTGCTCGGGACTGAGGCCTTTTTGTTGTTGAAGGGCTTTGAAATCCTTGTGTCCTTAGCTTGTCACTGGTTTTTTAAAGCCCTTTCCCTGAAGACTTCATCAAGGGCTCTCACTTCGAAACTGATGACACAGTATGGTCCATTAGACTTAAATTACATATGAAGTAAAAGTCAGATGCTCAGTGTTTTGCAAATGTTTTCTGCAGCAGGACTCTGGCTGCTGTATTTACCGAACACATCAGATCTTTGACTCTATGCTTTCTTAAACAAGCCAAGTTTTTGTTTTGTTTAGTTTATGTTCCATAAATCCATTTAAACTGAGCTATAATGGTTATTTTCAAGCTATCTCTCAAAAGTTTCTACGGGACTTCTGTAATATCCAACAGAGCTGGCTCCTCTCCTTTGGAATTAAGAAACTGCAGCTTCAGTGAGAAACACTGTCTGAACAACGTCTTCTTTAAACAGCCCCCAGAAGCACTGCATTTCCAACTCTAAAGGGAATTTGCATGTGTTTCAGCATCAAAGGTTGATACGACCCTATCACCTAGGGTCTGTCATGTTATCTAAGTGCCCGCATATCAGGAGCAGGATAACATTGTGTGGTTCAACAGCTGCTGCAGAAACTACATGTTTTCTGAATTAACCTAGGCTCAGATTTATATAAACTATCCCTGATAACATCTGCCCAGGACCCTCCTTTGAAAATGTGCAGAGATCCTGCCCAGGCGGACTGGCTTCTGCAGCCGAGAGCCTGCAGAACAAAAACCAAATCAGAACACCTCTCTCCCTGGAAAAGCCACGCTTGGTTTCGTGATGCCCACCCCAAGACACGGTGCAAAAACCGTTTAGCGGCGAAGGTAGAACAATGAAGATGTCAAGCGGCTTCTTGGGAGAGAGCCGCCGTGCCTTGTCATGCTTGGACATGAACGGGGAAAAAAATGTCTTTATTACCCAGAATGGTAACCTTGAAGTGCACTGGCTGCCTGATCCTATAACTTTCCCATTAGAAGAGGGCGCCCGCAATCCTAATGAGGCACAATAAGTAGATTAGAAGACTCCTTTTGTTTTGCTAAACAGCAGCTTTTTCTGCAGGGAGTATCACAAAGGTGTGCGGGGCCCTGGTGCATGGGGCCGCTGTGACTGATACGCCGATTTGTTCGGTAGGGCCGGGGAGAAGAATTGAAGGAGACAGCACTAATGTGCAGTAGAGCCACGGGGGGCGGGTGCCAGAGCTGCCTAAATTAGACTCATCAGTAGAGAGGCTCTGCCCATTGTATCTGGGCTATAAAGCTGTCAGAGAGGAGCCCGTTTGAATGTTCCCTCATTCCTACCCTGGCGCTTCCTCCGCTCTCAGCAGAGAGCTAAGCCCCGGGATCTTTTGTTTGCATGAGAAACCACTGGCATCTTACATTTATAAGGACTTTTAAGGCTCTGCTATGAAAAATAACCGCGTCTCGAAAATACAGGGGATTTGGTCGTTGTTGTTGGGTTTCTTTTAATTGCATGCAAACTACCTAGTGAATTTGTGTGCTCCTCCGAGAAGTTGTTTTTGCAGAGAGATCAGCGGTCGTTTAAGATGCAAAGGAGAGCACAGCTTTTTGCCAGGCGGCAATCTTTCCACCTTGCATATTCATTTCGATGCCTAGAGGAGGAGACTGCTCAAAAAAGCAGGGATGGATTCCTGCCTCTGTGAAGGGGCTGGATCTGGTGGAAAGATAAGAGGGAATAGCAAGTGGGCCCACCAGCCCCGAAATGGGCTTCTTAGTAATGTTTCTGTAACCACCCCTGTGCTGCGTGGACGTGGAAAAGGTATCAGGAGTGGTCAAATCAACTTGCAGGCGGAGATGCAGCACGCAAAATTGCACTCTTGTTTTCTGTTGGTTTTAATTAGGCTGCCCAACCTTTGAGGATTGAGGTTGTGGAGTTACAGGTCAAATGAGGACCCTGTAGGGTGGCTGTTGCTGTGAAAGGAGAAAGGCTGTGCAGCCAAGCGGGAAGTTTCATCACAGCCTGCTCAGATGTTACTTGGCTGCTTGTCATCGCTCTGGTTGAACTGGAGATATACGGAGAAGAGTCTCTCCTATTCTACTTTGGCCTCTCCATGTGAATCTGGCAACAGACAGAGAGAAAATATAAATCTTGGGAAAACAAGTAAAAGTAGCCGGGGGTTTGGATCTCTGGGAAGCTCTGCTTTCTGTTACAAAGGCACTCCTGGTGCACCTTCAAGGGGGCAAAGCTGCCTGGGTCTCTGGACCTACAGGCTGTGCACATCTGTGCAAAGCCTCGTTTCACCAGTGAATTACTTGAGTGTCTGGACACACAACATATGTAAGGATTTTCTCAAACGAGAAGGAAACTTTCATGCTTACAATTCTTTTGATGGAATTATTTGCTGAGGAGTTTCCCTGCCAGTCCTTGGTCTGGAATTGCATCTGAAATACTCTTTTCGTGTGGATTTAGTAGGTTCTGAGTTTTGTAATCCCCTAGAACCAGTGCAAGTGTTTCTACTGAAATGGCACAGGAAGAGGGAGAGGAGGCTATTCAGTGTGTCACTGAATGCTCCTTCTTGAGTATGACTACTACTTACTATTTTAATGCCGGTAATAACCCATCACGGATTGAGATCCCACTATGTGAACCACTGTTTGAGGACAGATGGCCATTGGAAAGCTAGCTCCTTTCCCAAAAAGGCTGACCCAAAGCACCGATAGCCAAATATGAAGCCAAGTAACCAACTGTGCCACCCTCCAAGAGCAGACTTTTTCATATCTAGCCATTTCTCACAACCCAGGAAAGAAGACTTAGTTATGTGGTCACTTCAGTCAACACTTGAATCAGTGGCTGCAATCATCTCAGTCAGATGAAATAAAGTACAGCATAAATGTGATGGAACTGATTAAAGTTGTACCAAAAATGATACACACAGAGAAGGATTTTAGATGTCAGACATTTCGAATATTCTCTGTATTTGCAAAAAAACAAAGCAATCCTTTCATACCTGATTCAAGCAGCTAGTAATGTTTTTTACCAACACTGAAACATGTTACAGGTGTGTTGTTGGGACCTAACAGTCCTACATTCATTTGCTGCAATCTTGGTTTGGACCCAAGCTGTAACTATTGACTGAAGAAGCCCTTCTGGATGCACCTTTTCCTTAGACTATATCACTGAAGTCTGGAGGATTTTTCCAAAAGATTTTCTCTTTAATCTCCCAAATGCCCCATTGGTTTTACTTTTTTCCTCCCCATGGCTGCCCTCTCCTTGCTCCACACTGCCAAAGGGCTCTGGGAGCTTCCTCCTTCCAGTGCCTCTGCTCACAGTCATGGCAAAGCTTCTGCCTCTTGGCAAACACAATCCCAGAGCATCGCAGTACAGGCAACAGTATTTTTAAAAGCTCTCTTTCCATGGGATCAAAAAACCCTGCCATTGCAGCCTGATTTCTGAGAAACTGGTGAAGACCTTGCAATGCTGGGCTGCGGGATGGATTGGAGAGGGGTGCCCATACCATCAGCATGAGCAAAGGCACTTGCATTATCCCACTCTCAGGGCTACACATCCTTTACAAACCACTGCTAAGAGCTCAGCCTGGACCCCTTGGAGACAGCAACAGTTGTTGGGAAGCAGCTGGAGATGTTGCAGCACCAGCATCTTCCAACATAAAAAATGCAGCCTCAGGCTGCCCAGTCATACTCTGGATTTCTCCATGGAGCATCTAGGGATGTGTTTAGATAAAAGATATTGTTGAAAATAAATCTTGCTTTACAACCGTTTTTATTCTTGGCAACGGGTGGGCCATTGGAAAAGGGACTGTTAGAAAACAAATCTGAATCTGTATTGTTGGCCAACGCATAAAACAATTGTCCAAAATAAAGCATAAAACTTGTTAACAAGCAAAGCATACTATCAGATTCAACGGCAACAGGAGCAGGCAAAAAAAAACCGAAAACCTGCTCCAGGCACTCTGAATACAGCCCTTGTGAACTAGACCCTTTTCAGAGGTGTTGTTTTATTTCTTTCCCATTTTTTTAAGGGCTTTGTCTTATTTTTAGCAGCAATCCTGTTTTTTCCTTTTTCTGATATTTTTCTGTAAATAATAATTGGTTCCTTTGTGGCAGCATTTCCACATTGGCAGTGGCCTGTAGTGCTTTCTTGGAGGTGGCAAAAAAAAAGGGAGTGATTTGTTTCAATGGGTTATTGTTGAGTGAATGCAAATATCTGCAACCACTGGAGCAAATAGGAGCAGGGGATTAGGTGCAGGAAGCTGGCTGAGTGGCATAGGCCATCTGTC
This sequence comes from Burhinus bistriatus, assembly GCA_013397275.1. NCBI lineage: Eukaryota > Metazoa > Chordata > Aves > Charadriiformes > Burhinidae > Burhinus > Burhinus bistriatus. Next base: position 545,713 of record VYXH01007529.1, read on the forward strand.
CCGGTCCTGAGAAAAGAGGAATCTCGTTTGCAGTGTATGTTAATTAGTTAGCTGATTGGCTCAGCTGTCACCTTTGCAGAGCGAAAGCTCACGGGCACAATTAAATGCATGTCCATATATGTTTATCAAAGCACATGTTTTTAGATGGCCTTGGTTTTTAGGTCTAATTTTATCTTCTCAGGGACCAAGAGGATTCTTTGTTATTGTGCCCACAAATGGAGGGGAGGAAAAAAGGAAGAAAGAAAAAAAGAAAGAAGAAGAAAGAAAATACCTTAATTAAGACATGATCTGGATTGTTTGCTGGAGCTCTCTGGCCGCATTCTTTAATGCACTTGAAATTACCCATTTGCATCAATAGGCGTTAGCTGAATTTATTTCCATTCAAATGTATTCCCTTGATGTTTCTACAGAAGGTGGTAGGTTTGGAAATACATGTATGGCAAGTTTGGGCTCCTACGGTGCCCCTATTCAAGCACAATGTCAATATCCTACACTTAAAAGGGACCCGTTAGTTAAAGTAAAACACTCCCTGATTTGGGGCGGGTTTTGTTTCTGTTTTCATTACATTGACATCTCCAAGACAGCATCCCCAGTAACTTTCCTTGGGAAGAAGTTGTCTGCTTGCAAGCCCCAGGGAGTTATTTCCCATGGTGTCATTTCAATTATATTTGATTTATTTGTTTACTGTCTTCCAGTCCTTGTCAATGCACAATGGGCCACGTCTCCCTGTCCACCAGTACACAGGGCCCTGCCTGCCTGTGGGGTTTTGGGATGCTGCAGAGCACCGTAGGAACCATGAGCATCTGCCCAGCCACTCAAACGCTTTAAGGGCTTATGCAAAGAGGGCAGGCAAGGGGAGAGGACAGGTCCAGGGTGAGGGATCCTCCCCGGTTGGGGACACTGGTGTTGACCTTCACAAAGAGGCATGAAAGAGTTGCAGAGGCTCCCAGTCCTGGGATGGAGCAGTAGCCAAGGAGCTGCTCTCCTGAGGCTGCTTTGCATCAATGGAAGATTTTTTCCCGACTGGCCTCAGAGGAGAAACCTGTCACCCAGCCCACTTGGCTCAGGCAAGTCCTGGGGCGAGGAGCTGCCTCAAAACACTCCAGCCCAGTGCTATCAGGCTGCATTCACAGCCCCAGCTTCTCAGAGGAAAAACAGCCCTGTCCTTCACATCCTTTGGGAGGGTCTGGCCACAGCTGCCCAGGCAACAAAATCAGTCAAGGGCCACGTCTTCACGCCCTGGGGAGATGACCACTTGTGTCTGCCTGCAGGACTCCCCAGAAGCCAACAAGTTGATTCACAAGGCAGGGAGGGAAAATAAAATGCCCGAAACTCCCTTCATTGCAAAAAACAAGAGCAAATGCATTCAAAGGTTCAATGGCCATAAGCACAAGAGGAGATGTTTATATCCAAACATTGCAGCTCCTAGTTGTGAGCCATGTGAAAGGAATACACATCTCTATGCTAAGGGCTCCCATCCTGCACAGGGGCAATGCACTCTGCAGGGAGCCTGGGGTTAGGAGAAGCAGGGGTATGGGCATATCTCACAAAATCACAGAATCACAGGGGTTGGAAGGAACCTCTGGAGATCATCTAGTCCAAGGCCCCTGCCGGGGGGGGGTCACCTAGAGCAGGTTGCACAAGATGGCATCTAGGTGGGTTTCGAATGTCTCCAGAGTTGGAGACTCCACCACCTCTCTGGGGAGCCTGTTCCAGTGCTCTGCCACCTTCAAAGTAAAGAAGTTCCTCCTCAAGTTTAGATGGAACTTCCTATGTTGAAGTTTGTGCCCGTTACCTCTTGTCCTGTCACTGGGCACCACTGAAAGAAGACTGGTCCTGTCCTCCTGGCTCCCTCCCTTTAAGTATTTATAAGCATTGATAAGATTCCCCCCTCAGTCTTCTGCATGGTGGCACGGCTGTTTATAGCTGGTGGGCCATTTTCAAACTCAGCATGTTTGAATGCTCATGTCTGCAGAGATGAGACATCTCCCATGTGCACACAAATTGATAAAACATGTAGCACCCTCCAGGAAAACATGTAATACGTTCTTGTCCTGTTTCATAGGGCTCACACCCTTTACTTGCTGAAGGTTTCCCTTCCCTCCTTCCTTCCTTCCTTCCTTCCTTCCTTCCTTCCTTCCTTCCTTCCATTTATCTCTCGCTGTAAAAAACCTCTATCTGTCCGCCTGTNCCCTCCTCTCTTCCTTCCTCCCTTTTCCTTTTTTTTTTTTTTTTGTTGTAGGACACAGACCTCCAGCCACTTGAAGCCTCTCTGTCCCCTTGGAAAGCTGAAAGCTGGGTTGGGTGAAACCACCCAGTAAGAGGTGCTGAATCCCACCAGGAGCGACACCTAAGAAATGTCACCAGCGTGGCCTTTGATGAGTAAGATGGACTGTCTTGGAAACATACTTAGCCCCAGGCAGAACAAATTAAACACATATACATCTAGTCATACTACTCTTCCATGTGATCTATGAGTCCTGGCCAACTATATTCCTGCTATCTTTCATTGGCATCACACTCTTAGAGGTTGTGCGTGTAAATGTGTGTCTTCTTCCTTTTTAAGACAAAGCACTAAATCAGCTATATTTATAGAGGATCAGCAGATGGCCAGCAAGCTGTGAAAAAAAAAATAATATTTGTCAGGCTTATAAATCTGAAAGGGGAGTTTAAGCAATACTCCACAGCACTAGTCGTCATTCATTTCTGGAATGCTATTTTGTCCCAAGCCTTCAGTGTACAGAGGGTGCAAGGAGTTACATGGGTGCCATAACAGCAGCATCTAAGTGCTCCTGGGGCAAACTCACAGCGCCCAAGGGAGGCACGGTGCTGCTGTTCTCGTGAAACAGAGGGAGAAGAACTGGGCTGTTCAAGGCTGTGCTGAGGAACCTGCAGCAAAGAGAACCAAAGATGGGCCACAGTTTGGGTTCAGCATGAGATGGGAGACATGGAATGGGCACAGCCCTTTCCATGCACCCTACACCAGGTGCTCATGGATGGAGTGGTGCATCCATGCTGACTTTACAGTATTTCACTCACTGGCTCTTCTGGAGATTAGTGAATGTCCCAGGCCCTTGCAGGGGCTTCAGGGAAGCCTGGGAGAAGCCCCAACATGAGCACAAAGAGAAAAACTGGTAAGGATCAGGAGGGCAGAGACAACCTGGGACCATGGTCAATCAGTGGGAGCCCTGGAGGAGAGAGCAGATGTGGTCCCAGCATGGTCCCAGAAATGGCACAACTAATGAAAGATTGGAATTACCCCTTTTATCTTTAACCGCTTTGCAAAATGTGTTCAGAGATTCATGTCACAACACTGCAGTGTTTTCTCTCATGTCCTAGCTGACCTATAACCAGTATTACTCCCTTCCACTACTGGAGGAATAGTGTCTGACTAAACAGGACTTAAAAATGCATATAATGTATTAGTGAAGATTGCCAAAAGTCCTAATTAATACAGGTAAAAGCTGTGTATTAACATCAGCCAATGAGAGCAATCCCTGGGAGTTTTCCCTCAGTAACACAGCAGGTGTGAAAATATAACTTGTTCCCTCTACGGGAGGCTTTAGGATGCATTAGCCGAAATGTTTTTAAAATATACTTTTAATTTAAACCAGCTTGCTGCATCAAGTTGCTTTGGAGTCATAGTTTTTACAGGCAGAGGCTCCAAGACGCTGTTTTACAAAGGGATTTAATTCACAGCAAAACATGGGATGACGAATCTGTTCGGCCATCAGAGGTGGGAGAGCACTGGGGTGCTGGGGAGATGCACGCTGCCGGGGAGATGTGCTGTGCCAGCAAGCGCCGAGCACCCCGCTGGTCCTTCCTCACAGAGACTCCCTTTCCACCAAGGAGGAAGAGTAAGTGCATGTACAAAAAAAGCCAGTCCTCTCTTAATTACACTATTACTCGATTCAGGACTACCACAAAATTATCCTGATTTGCCACTGCCTTACGTAGACATTTATACCAGCACAAATTGAGTGCTAAGTGGGTGTAAATCAATACCAACCCCTGAGCAGAGACTCCTGGTGTGGCAGTGTTTTACATTCAATTTCTGTAGCAGTGAGGGATACCACATACAACAGTGGAAAATCTGCTCCTCTCTCCCAAATTTTACCTGTGAGACCTCTAACATGGGGAACAGCCCTTGTTTGCCAGACCAATCCCAGCAGTAAACATTATATACCCACACACGATTTTCCTTGCAAATCCTTGCTACTTCACTTTTTTAATCCTCAGCCCTCACATTTCCACCAGTAAGCAAAAGCTCTGCATCTCCCAGGTCATTTGTCTCCCACAGGGGTTGGCACAGTGCTCCGTGTTTCATTTGAGAACCCTCTCACGACAGCCAGAGTTTTTCTCTGAAAAAATAAATAAAGCTCCTCTCCCCACCCCTCGGAGAAAAACCCTCCCCAAAACCCAGCGAGAATCAAAGCTGAACCATCCGGGAAAGCTTATTGCTTAAAAAAGACCAGTGAAGTTATTTTGGAAGACAACTGCTGGAGGTACTGCAAGAACATTGATATCCAAAGCTGTCATAATATTTGACCCTCAGAAAATAGGAACGTCCATCCCTTGGGTAAGCTGGGATAATATTAAACAGAGAGAGAGAAAACACTTCTTGTCTTTCGGAAGAGGGATGCGGACTACAGCAGCGCTCCTCGGCCGAGCATGCAGGCAACACGGAGATCAAAAGCTGAGCTTCAAGTGCTTCCAGTCGGGACCCTTTCATCTGCAGCTCTGCAAGTGTTTAGAGATGAAAGTCCTAGAGTTTCACTGGGAGTGACGAAAAACATTCCTTAGGACCTCGCTTGAAAGCATGGCTGTCTGCAGAACGGATTTATATTTGGGGTTTGTGCTCTTTTTCTTTTTTTTCCCCATCTCTAGGACTTAAATTATATACATTGGGCCAAATGCAGAGGCAGGCCAGCTGCAGGCAAAGGAGGTTTAACACTCCTCTCTGCAGTGGTGGGATGCGGGGTCGGCTCCATCAGCTGTGGGTTGCAATTCCAGCCCCTTCAACCAGCCGTGTGCAGGTAGGGTGGACTTATTCCCTCCAAGAAGAGGGTCTTGGATTTAATCTTCTCCCTCCATTGCAGGTCTACAGACATGTGGGGCTGTCTCCAGGTGAGCAGCCAGGGAAGGAGAGCAGATCATGTCCGCCGCAGAAAGCATCAGGTATGCAACTATTCAGCGAATTCTCGCAAATGATGATTCTGTTCTCAGAAATGAGGATCACTCAGCATACGCTTCACAAACAAGGGGGAAAAAAAGGCCGGGGAGATAAATTAATGGGATAATTTATTCATGATGAATAATTCAACCAGCAGAAGTGACTACTCCAAAGATCGGGTCAAAAGTTGAGTGCTTGAATAAATGAATTGCCCTTTCACAAATATAAAAAGCAGAAATCTCAATATTTATCATTTGCAGACGCACACAAATATTCCAGAACAACATTTTCTAATGAAGTGGGGAGGGGTGTTAATAATAAATTCTATTGATAACGGGAGTTAGAAAAGCAAATAATAAATGACTGGAACATGTTTATATACGAAAAGTGACTTTTCAAACAAACTGTCAACAGTGGGCTGCATTATAAGACTATTAGGAAATAGGAACTCTGTAAATAACTTGCCTACCCCAGCAACTACTGAACGTACTGCCAGTAAACAAGCATTACCTTGGAGCACGAACCAAGCTGTCGCAAGCTCAGAGACATATGGCGAAAGCACAAGGAGAGAGGTTTGAGATCCGCAGCTGAGACCAGACGTGCAGCCAACCAAGGCAAAAAATGGGAACTGTCAGAGACCTCTCCCAGCGCTGCATCCTTAGAGGAATCGCATCCCTTCTCTGGCTGGACGTGAGCTGTGTTTTGCAGCCTCTGCTGCCTAATGTGCAACCCAGGCAGTGTCCCTGCGCAACTGTGCGGGTCCCCACCACAGGATGACCAGAGACACCTACCTCCAACCCAACCAGCATGGCCACCACATCCTTTTCACCATGATCAGCAACATCTAGGCTGCTTCTGGCTGGGGCAAACATGTATGAAGCACTCAGCTGTAACGTGGCTGCCCTACCCGCTGCCTCTCTGCAGTAAGATGCCCATGGAGGGTTGCTGTGCTTTCTTGGAAAGACATTGTCCACGGTTCCTCAAGGATTTAATCCTACATGAGGCCAGACTGGCATCCCTAGATGCTGCCATAACATGAGCAGATGCTGAACTTCCCCTGCGTGCTCTGAGAGTCTGTCCTCATGGCATTTTGCTATTGGCCCACCTGCTATACCATCGTGGCAAACCTGTTCATTTCCAGTAATTATAGGGGCAGATCAATATAAAAGTAGGAGCTGATCTGGGCTCATCAACTCATTTCACACACATTACTGTAGGTCATGCTTACTCATGGCTGATCTAAGCCATGGCAGGAATTCATCGGTCCTGGGGAGTCCTCTGCCACCTTACTGGCAGCAGTAACTGAATTTCAGCCACACCAAGGGGAATTTGGTTCAGTCCTGTTTGGACCAATCAAAATTAGGGTGCAGGTCCTGCGGGTTGGCTTAATCCAGTCTTGAAGGTATACCTTGAGATTACATTTGGAAAGATGAAGGCACTGGGAGGAGAGTGATGCCCTTTGCCTGCCCTGGAGGAGACACCTCTTCCAACTGACCCTGAAAACTAGCTTGGTGTTACTGAACTACAAAGAACTGTGAAACACCGCCCAGATGATTTGACAATGCAGCCAGGGTTTATGGCCTCAAGCAGGACAGAGAAGCAGCTCTGCCTGGGAAGGCTGGTGTGCTGAGCATCACTTTGCTCTGCCATGAAGCCCTGCCTGCTGTGACCAGCCACAGGCCAAGCGGCAGCTCGGTGGCCAAGGCAGGACTCTCACCCTGCTGCTTTGGAGTCCTCACCCTCTCCTTGCAACCGGAGCGCAGCCTCTCCATCCGACCACAGACACAGATTGCAAGAAAGTTGGCTTGATTGGATTTTTTTTGAATTTTATTTTATTTCTGGAGAAAAAAAAGAAAAGGACATTTTCAACTTGGCAACAGGAATAACAAACACACGAGTACGAGAGCTGACAGCCTTAATTTGTGGTTTACATTTCTACAGCTCCATCTCAACAAGGATTCTGGATGCAGGGGAGGCAAATAGTGCTCCTACCCTATAAAAGAGGTACAGGGGGGAAGAATGTGGTCCAGTAATTACAGAAATGGTCTGGAGTCAGAAGGACTCCACTACAAGCAATTAAAAGGAAAATTAACCATAAGAAAAGTTTTCTTTTGGTTTTATAACTAAACCCACAAATAGAAGAAATACTGTACAGTCAAACTCCAACAAACAAGCATACCTGATTTTAATGAGCAAAATGAGGGCTTGTTTTATGGGATATGTAATATAATAGTCCCATGGTAAGGGAGTCTATTTCTCCACTGCTCTGCAGTGCATGCAGTTATTCCAAGTGGTGCAAAGTGGGTGTAAAACGCTACCGAAACAGAATTTCTTCCTTGTATCCTCCTGTGGTCATATGCTACACCCCCTGCATGCATGTGCACACCGCTGTTCTGCATGAGAATCAGCAGAATAAAGAAAAAGGACTAGTACTGTGGTTAGGAAAGGAGAAGATGGAAGGAGAGAGGTTCTGGGCTCTCCCCCTTGCCACAAACTTCCTGCATGATCCTGGTTGAGTCACTTAATTTTGGCAGAAGGTGGGATGGTAGAGCTTAGGCAGAGGCCCAGAGGTCCAAACTGTTGGTGAAGGTGGGATGCATGGGGCCAGCAGACTGTGAAGCACCCGTGCCGTGGATGAGCCATGCGTTGTCCTACTTGCTGCCTCTATGGGGCCATAACTCTGGTCCATTCCCTGTCCTCACGGTTGTGTTGTATGCCTACAGCCATCATGGCAGTCAAATACCCCTATGACAGGGCTGCATCGGAGTTTGTAGCTGAACTTTGCTGTTATTGTGGCAAAAGATGCTGTTGCCTATGAATCAGAGATCACAAGTGAAAATCTGGCAGCAACAAGGACGCAGCCTCAAAATTTCCCTGGGGGAGCTACAGACAGTTGGGGTCTTCTGCATGCCAGTGAGGACCACAGACTTCTTGGTTTTTCATGTGTGTGAGGGGCACACAGCACCATCACACCCAACACAATCTCATCCCTCCCCATCACACACAACCCTGCATTCACTGAGCTCTCTCTCACACCAAAGTCAAAAAAAACTAACTATGCTTGTACCCCCACACCACTGCCACCACCCTTCACCCCACAGACTAATCTGTTCTGACTTGCCCAAACTTAGTGAAACACAAAGGCAACTTGCTGTTTATAAATGCAAAAGAAAATATATGACTTGTTTGCCAGGGAAAAGCTCTTAAGGCTATATAGCAAAAATTATTTCCAGTTGACTCCTTCCACCCCATCAGTTTCAAAGAACCAATTTGTTGGCTACTTTGTTGCTGTATTCAAAGAAAAAAAAAATCTTTTTTTTTTTTTTTTATTATTCTCGCTCTCATATTTCATGTCATTCTGCTTGTGGGCAAGAACAGAGCAGGGGCAATACCAGCACAGGGGAGAAGAGAGAAAGGTCTGACCAGCAGCTGGGTATGAGTGAAAGCAGTAGTCTTCAAAGCTGCCTTTCGTCTCTCATAGCCTGTATGATGTGAGACAGTGATCTCAGCAAGGGTCGTGCTCCTTCTCCTTCTCCTTCTCCTCCTCTTTCTTCTTTTCTCTCCATTTTGGGTGTGGCCAGGAGAGGCTGCCCTGTTTAGAGGCATATAACCCAAGGTTGCACCTCTCAGGGCATAACACATGGTGGAGCTTGCTGTGATGCATCCTGGACTGCACTTTCCAAGGTGGCGACATCTCAGGGCCTTTTGCCCAAAACATGCATTTGGCCGCACAGAGAGGACAAATGGCCAGGATCAGCTCCAGGCAGATTGCACCCCAGTGTCTGAGGGTCACAAGGCTTGTGGAAATGGGTTAAACATAATTATCACAACCTCACTTGTCCTATATCTGCCACCAGCAGCATGCTTCTTAAAATTTCTATTGAACCACAAATACCTCCCACCTGTGTCTGGGGCCATGGCTGGTGTGGATGAAGCACATGTTGTTCCACGTTGCAGACCACATGGCACTTTCTGCCAAGCAGCAGCTGGCTCTGCTGGAATGATGCTGTCTTCTGCAAACGGCCAACAAAACTTGAAGTGTAAATGCATCGCACCAACAAAACTGCTGGAGTTGCTATTCCTCAAGAACTTCTCAGTGATACCAAGCAACAATCTCACCAACTGCATCACCCTTCCTACATCCCTGTGGAGCTCCTGTCTTTGAGCTGCTGACTGAATCGCCTTCCCCACCAGGTTTGCTGGAAGATTGGATTGCTGAAGAGGGAGAGAGGAAGGCAACGCCAGTTTGGTACTCACCTCCCAGAGTGGGGGGAAAAACTATCTTGATATAATGGTTGCGATAGAGGTTTTAAAGGCAGGGCTATCTTCTGACCATGTCCTGGGCCAACAGAAAGTCCATCTCAGAGGTATCCAGCTGCTCTTCCCTCCCTAATCCGTATCACAGCAGCATCCAGAAGTGGTTCTCACAGGTACCACAGGGCATTTTTTATTTGTTTTTATTTGGTTTTTTATTACTAACAGCAAATACTCCAGAAATCAAAGATTTTGGAAGATGAAATTCCTTGCAAATTCAGGGTGATCTGAGCTGATAGTTTCAGCCAGAGGGGGGAAAAAAAAAAGGAAAGACAGAGAAAAGAGTGGGAGGGGAATTCTGAAAAAATTTCGAAACACATTGTTTCAACATCTTCTAAACAAAATGGGTTGGTTTTTTTCTGAAACACCAAAATGTTTCATTTCAACATTTTCACATTCATGTCTCAAAACAGCTTTTTTGTTTTACAAATGAACAAAAACTAAAAGAAAACAAGGTTAAATGAAAAGGTTAATAAATGCAATAAAACATTTTGGGTTTGGACTGAGAAACTATTCGGGGTTGACTCTACATGAATCTTTTCCTTTTTTTCCCCACCAGTTTGCCAAGAAAATGCAAATAATTTGCTTTGGTTTGACCTGAAGCAATTTATTTATCATTCTTGGAACCCGAAATGCCATTGTTTACTTAGATCAACTCATCAGCTCCCTGACACCCTTTTCTTGGGGGAATTAGGAAGATCAAGGGGATGAAGAGAGACCACATTGAGTTGGCTGCAAGGAAGGTTGCTATGGGGTCTGGGCTTTTTGATTCCAGTCAGGATGGTTAGGTGCTGTGGTACCCACAGTACCCTCAGGACACCAGTCAGACATGGGGAGAGGTAAGATCTTTTATTAGACCAAAATAAAGATTTAATAAGAGATATTATCTGCACCCACAAGACTTACCTTGCCTGGAGGATGAGGCACAGTCACTTCTAAAGCACAGCTCTGTCCCTAAGGGCACCATGGCATCCTGACCAATAGATTTTAGGGTTTTTAGAAAGAAAATCAGGAGGGACAGGTTTCATGGCTTGCCCTCTGTTTGGGAGAAAAGGCAGCAAAAAACATCACTGTCCATACATGAGAGATGTCAGACAGGCACAGGGACAATGTGGAGGCCCCAGAAATGGGACTGGCCCCAGGTTGCACTTCTCGCTGTGCTGTGCCAGGGGCTCCTGCATACATGCTATTGATTTTGGTTGCATAATGCTGAGCTGTAAGACCTCATCAGCTGCTACTCATTACACAGGCACAGCCCTTCTTGAATAGAAACCATGGCAGAAAATAGATCTTGGGATGTAAAACCTGACATCTTGAATTCATAAACCGAGCGACAGCATTCTTGCTTAGAGTCTGAGGGTGGCCTGTTCTGAACTTGCCTTTTTTTATACCAGATGAGTCTAACCTCAGAGCCAGGATGACTCCAGCGAGTATCATTACCCTAAAGCAAAGAAAAGAACATAACTCAAGTCTAGCAGTGCTAGAGTCACTACAGAGTGCCCAAGCAGGGGGCACCAAGTCTGATCCTGCCATCTGTCCAGACCCATCAACTCTCTGATGATCTCCTCAGTCCCAACAACAGCAACGACAACGGGTGCAATTCTGGGCTGCAGTCAGACTGTTTTCTCACATGAGATTTCCTAGCTGGGGAATTGCCTTGGAAAACCCCAGCCACTAGAATAAACCAAGAAATCACCCTCCTCCACCTATCCCACTACCAAACCAGTTCCACTTCTGAAAGCAGGAGGAACTTGTCCCATGGCATGTTCCCCTCTCTGCTAACACCAGGCTAAAGGAAGCTATGGTCTGTAGCGGTCGTCATCCAAAGAGCAGACCCAAAGACACAAGACATTCTGAAGCACCAACATCTCCCAATGAGGCTGTGACAAAACAGCAGCTCCACCACGCAAGTTGCATCTTCTTTGCTACTGTGCTTTAACTCAGCTAAAGAAGAGAAATAGTTTATCCACAGGTAGGTAGATGTCCAGCCACATTTTTGAGACCATGCCTGGCATGCAGAAAGAAAGGCTGCAGGAGTCAAGACCCATTGCCTCCCTCACCTAGAGCCATGTAAAAGAGAGGGGCAAGCTAGACTATTTTCATCAAGCAATGGAGGGGCTAGGGAAAGGACTCATTGACCTCTCAAGGTCTTTTACAACCCTATTTTTTTACAGCTTTTTGTACCTGTTTCATTAAGACATGGGTTTGGGGAGATTGGAGTTTCATGCCAGATCTCCTATATGAGCCCAGGCAGGACAACTAACCTCTCTGTGCCTTTCCAAAACTATGACAATGTGTATTGATAGACCCATTCATGTTAGTGAGATACTTACATAATGGTGCTGGAGACTTTGAAGTATCTGGCTGGCCAGCAGGTACAGAAAATTTGCAGGAGTAACCTGAGAAGGCATTAATGTGTCTCAAATACACCTCATCACTGTCCCTAACCTGCCCATATCCAATCTTCATCAGTGCATCCACTGAAAACAGCAAGGTCTTCTCCTGTAGCTCCTTTTGCAGTACTTCATGCTCTCTCCGCACCTTGCTGGCATCACCCTTTCACAGGTTCTTTCCAAGGCAGCTGGTAGTGCAAGTCCCTTTCTCACCTACTCAGTGGGAGGGAAGAAATCAAATACACAAGATAAAAACATACCCTATGCAGTAGCCTGACTTAACCATGCTGTCACCAGGTTCTGTCTATTTATTCTTTGTCAGCTCTTTCTACTTGCTCCATCTTTCCTCACATATTTCAAATCTGCATCTAATTCAACTATTACATCCATTTATTTTCCTAATACTTTTATTCTCCTGAACTGTGTTTTTATGGTGGGTAGCCGTCGTTGCAAGCACAGTGCTGAAATAAGGCACTTATTGGCTGCAGCTCCAGGGATTTTAACCGGATATCTGCCTTTGTTTAAATTAAGTGAATCAGGATGTTTCCTAAACACCATCAGGACAGAAGTTTAGACTTCTACTGAATCAACTTTTTGACCTAAAGCCAGCAATGTTTCAGTCAAGGACATTCCCTGGATGTATCCAAGGAGTCTGAAAATCCTCTTCATCAGGTCCTAGGAGCTCTGTGACTCAGCCAGTCAGGGACATCAGTCCTGCGCCCTTTGGAGGGGATGCCTAACCCCTATAAAGTGACTACTTGAAGACAAGCTTGTAGTCACTCAAAATTGAGTGAGATAAATCCCACCCTTCAAATGCATTTTTTGATACAAGACTGTAGCTTATATACTTAGAGACATACTCACTCATAATCCCCAATGAGAACAAGCCTGCAGTCGTGATGGTGTACAGCTTTAGACATTGCAATAGACAGAGCTCCGACAGGGACTTTGACAGAGCCATGGGCTGATGGATGTTGTGTTCCTGAGTACCTTTTCCTACAGAAATGTTTTACCTTCAGTTTTTATTAGGTGAGGAATTTCCAAAGCACTCAAAGCTGGACATGATCGCAAACTCGGAGTAAAACAGAGATTTCAGCACCATTTCTTACGCTGATATCTTTCTGGAAGCCCAGAAGTTAAGCATACAACTTCCATAGGCAAGAACAAATGGCAGATGGACAAATCTTCCAAGCAAATCCATGGCCTCTGAAGACTGAAGAGTCTCAAAAGCCTTTAAAGGATCTATGCATCCCCGGACTTGCATTTTTATTTTCTTCTGAAGAAGCAAACTATGGTGGCCCAGATGTAGTCCACGGGCACCCAAATGAACTCGAAAATACCAGCATACCCAAAGGAAACAGGCTGCTGCAAATATCGATTGCTGGGGGAAGAGGGAGGGTGAGTAATTCCTATCAGAAATTCGTCCAATTATTGGAAATGCTGACAAAAGCTAAATGCACAATAAACTACGGTGGTTCCCAGCACTGAGATGCTTTGAGCCGGCAGGAGCTTTGCTGTCCTTCAGCCACAGGCCACCGACAAAGAAAATAGAAAGTGCTGATGAAATTAATCATTAATTGTCTTAATTAAACAATAGAGAAAAAGCTTTGTCATCAAATATCCACCTTCCTTTTGTGAAGAAAAGCTAACACATTTGCAACACAGGGTTTGGAGAACAATCTCTCAAGATCAGATTTAGATTGCTTGAACTGATTCCCATAAGAGCTTTGAGGTGCTTAACTCGGTTGTTTCCATGGGAAAGAGATTCACCTTTAAATGTTTACCTAGGCCATAGTCTTCCAGCTTCTTTCCCTAAAGTCAGCTAGTCTATTTAAGGAAAGAGATGCTTCTCTGTATGAATGATGTTAGTAAAATATGACCAGCAGTACTGACTGTGGCATATCTACAGCAGTCAGTGGCTTTGAAGGCCTTGTTAAATACACTTTAGTTGTCTCAGCTAATGTCCATGTAGCGATTGGCCCTGTGTCTCTATGCCAGCAAAATGAATGAGCACCAATAATGTTTTATATCAAGGTGTAGAGTGTGTAGTTAAATGCCTTCACACAGGCACTGACGTCACACGAGGAGGTTTTCCTTCACCTCTTCTCCTTGGCACCACCCAGGACTTCAGCGGGAGAAAAAGCTATACGTAGATGCAACACAGGCCTTATGTGGCTCAGCAGCAGTACCCTACACCACTTAGATTTCACTAGCAGTGCAGTTTTTCAGATGACAGCCGTACGGACATATAAGCAGAGCTCAAAATGTTGTCCAGATCAGCAAAAAAGGAGGTTAAATAATTAGCTATAAAAAAAGCAAATCTAATGAGAAGCCAGGTAATGCCTAACTCGATGTGATATTAGAAAGCAAAGGAATCTAAATGAGGCAATTTACATATCTTGGCAGCAATGTGCAGCTCAGTAGAAATGTCTGGAAGGAAATCACATCCGCAGTCAGCACAGCAGCGTTAACCAAGATTTGATCCTCAAAAATTTACAGCTTAAGGTTCCATCACACAGGCTTCAGTTCATACGTTATCCTCATGTTAACAAATGAGTAGAAAACCAGTAAAAGCCTCTGAAGGTCCAGACAGCCAGCCAAATTACTTTGGATGCAAACCCCTTGGGAAGAATGATGTATTTGATTACATGAATTTATTGCAGAAAGCACAGAACTTGATCAAAGGCCCCTATATAGTGGAGATAACCTGCAGACATACCTTCAAGCAGCTTTAAACATTGCGTCAACAGCCGTCTAACCCAGCAGCACCATGGAGTAACTACCCACGTACTTATCTCTGTTCCTTGGGTGGGTTTTGCCACTATTTTGAACCTGCACCTGCTGCTAAAGATACATGGTTTGGATCAACCTGCTCTGCATTATGGCCACAACAGTGATGGCAGAGCGGACTTGGAGAGTTCGTCAGATCTGAGTCTCCAGCATCACCCAGTAAGTGAGAGGCACACAGCAGATATGTGCTAAAAATGAAAGCAGAGCATCTGCAGAGGCTGTCCTACCACCACACAACTGCAAGAAAACACAGATGGGGATGGCTACAAGCCACTCATCGAAGAAAGCTGGGAGGGAACATTTATGGGATTTAAGCAACTTGGAGGGCATGCAAAGAGCAGCTCAAGCTAGACAGGGATGACCAAGAAGTTGCCTTAAGCGCCTGATGGTGAGGGAAGCATCCAAATTCGGATTCTTCAAAGTCTTGTAAGTGGGTAAGCAGAAGTGCTAAAGACAAAAGGAAATAATTCATTTTTCAGCGTGTTTCAACTACTGTCCTTCAGTGCCTTCAGAGCTAAAACTAAGTGACTTAAGCTCAGCTGGGTAAACACAAACCAAACCAAACAGCCTGCTTTTTGAAAATATCGCCACTAACTGCTCATTTGCAACTAGTTTGATGCCTGAGCCTATGCTGTGAGAGTTTAAAACCTGCTGGACCCCCGAGGACATGTCTGCATGGATGCAGCCATGCTCCCAGCTGCTCAAGCGACACGCCTGCTCTTGCTTACAGTACCCCTTGGAGGTGGTCACAGCCGCCCAGGAGCAGAGCTGGGAGCAAAGGGCTTCTCCAGCACTGCTCTGCTTGATGGCCCTTGAGCAAACGCGCTTTCAAGGGCAAATGCCGTATCTTTTCTTTCACCTCTTTAATCTTATCAGTACTGCCTAAACCTGGTCTAACAGGCCATCCAAGGGACAGCGATTGCCTCAGGGGTGGACATGCAACTGGAGAGAGACTGCCAAGTATGCAGATGGTTGTTATCTGCAACAGCATTACTGTGCAACAGGCTGAGCCGGGACTCTCCAGCCATCTCCTAATGAAGAGCAGAGCATGCCTCAAAAGTATGGTGTTTCTGTCCTTCAGCCTTTTGAATTTGGCCTCTGCGGAGGCTGCCTTTGATCAGGGCATCACCAAAGCCTTGCCAGATTAAACTCCACTGGGCAGATCCTCAGCTGTGGTAAAGCAGTGCAGCTCCCCCCGGGGTGGATGAAGTTATGGCATAGCCCCCCTGCAGAGGATCCAGCCCTGTCTTTCATCCAGCTCGAGCATTAGTGATAAACACGGCTAGTTTCAAATGCCTTTGTCCCTCTTGCTGGAAGAATGCTGATTGTGAAATGGGAATTTGCAATGCTAACAAAATCCTGAGGAAGGGCTGTGGAAAAAAATAACTGCAAACAAACAAGACCAAACCTTCGCCTCAGAGAATTCACAGCATCCTAAGGAAGTCATAGCAGAGGCAGAGACCGACAGCATTTGAACACTCCACTTCATGAGGAAGATCTGTGGGCAAAGGGCACCTGATGGTGCTGGCTGCTTTGCAAGACCCCGAAGCATCGAACACCCGTGCTGGCTCCAGCCCAGGACAGAGGTGTCGCACCATAGCAGTTTAACACCTGCACTGTTTTCTCCTCACATTTGCACTGACTCTGGACACAATCCTCTCCTTTCTGCTAAGCTCTGGTACTCCCTTGGCATGTTGCACTGCTGAGGTACAGCGCCGGTGGGTGGAAATGATCCCCTGTAAGCAGTATGTAAGCAGAGACCCTCTCTCTGCCCACTCTGCTTCTCGCTGTTTTCTTGCACCTTCTCTCGTTTCTGAGAAACTCACTCTCGGCTCAGTTGCTCCGCTTGCAACGTCCTTCATCTGGAATTAAAAATAGAGTTGGTGCAGGCAATTTCTAAACTCATTGTGAATATGAAGAAGTGAGAAGTGAAAACTAACTTTCCACCAACTCTGGCCCAAGTTGCCTGGAGCCCACTCTGTTGTATTTTCTGTCCAAGTGAAAGGGCCATACACACAGCTTTGAGGATGAGAAGGGTCAGTTTTCGTCACTTAGTCACAGAGCTGCAGTCCTCAGGCTTTCCTTTTAAGGTTTTAGTGTCCTTGGGAAGTAATAATTATAATACAGACCAAGGTGGGAAACACAGAAAACAGCAAGTACCAAAGCAAGTACCCCAAAAGTAATACCAGGTGATTTTTGGCAACGCAAGACCTCCCCTTTTTAGAGGCCACCTGCTTCTTCTGCAGAGCTCAGCATGGATCTCCCCCACCTCTTACCCCAGACCCTCTCTCAGAATAGTCCTCAAGATGCCCCTGTGCTCCCCGCTGCCATGGGGCAGGTAATGCCCACCAGCATTTCTTTCCCCAAACAACATCATGTCTTCTAACTTGGATTTGCCAGTGGTGACCTATGGTGTCAGAGAACAGCCAGCTCCCAAAATACAGAGGCTTTATATAAATAAAGGTAAGTCTGCAGCTGTGACAATGGCACAACCTTTTTATTCCCTTTCATGTGGGTCATTGTGGATGCCAGGTGAGTCTGAGGCATTTCAAATACAGGCGGGGGAAAAGACTGCATGCAACAGAATAAAAGGAGCCGGAATAAGGACAAGTTATTATTGCACACAACAACCAAAGGAAAACTAACATTTTTCAGTCTTCCTCCATCAAATACCTTTGACAGGGAAACAGTTAAAGTCCAAAGTTTTCTCTTTTTCGCCCTGAAAATTTCACTAACTCCATTCAGTTAAATTCACAGACCTTTTAAAGTTTTCCAACATCATCAAGCAAGAAAATAAACACTCTCAATGTTAAAAGCACTGCAAGAGAGTGTTTGATTTGGGGAATTTTCCTTATTCACTCTCAGGCCCGAGCATATGGTTAGCATTTTGACATCTGCCAGCAGCCAAGGATGGGCTGGAGGTGGGATAACCCTGGCTCTGCTCAGTGGGCACCGGCCATCGCCCAGGCTCCCCAGACGCAAACAACGAAGCAGCCGTTTCTCAAAGAACATGAAAACCTTTCAACCACCTGCAAAACACACAGCATGACACCAGCATGAGCTCACTAAAGGAAACAGCCTCCTCAATTTGACGATGATGGGAAAGGAAAGCTGCAAACCTGGAAGAACAGGAGGGGCAAGAGCAAGTGAACCAGACGATAAATTATTATTTGTTGCCTTTTAGACCAATCTTGGACTAAAATCATGGCCCTAAGCTGTTGTTTCCAACTAGGTGAGCCATCGGCAATACAGCCGTGCTGTTTGCTTAGTGTCATTCACGTGTTTACTGCAGTTGCCCACACAGGTTCTCAGAGCAGGCTGGGCTCATGGCAGCATCCAAGCAGTAGCAGTTTTCCTCGCGGACACGGCACAACAGGTACACCCAGCTGCAGGGCCAACCCTCCATGGATGGAAATGATGCTGCAGTGTTTAAGCATCCCCAGTTGAAACATAATTTCCTTTAGGTATATCCTGTGTTTTCATTTGCAGGTAGGCTTTTTCTTTTGCTTTCAGCTGGGCGGTTCATTATGATAAGCCACAACATCTTATTTTATGTTGTGTGTGTTACCAGTTTGACATATTACACTAATATTTATTCTTCAAACCATTCCATGAAATGCTTTATTGGTACAATTGAAACTAACATTAACCTAATGTTCGGCCTTATCAGAACCAATATTCACCAGGTTTTTTAAATCTGTTCAAGCCTGCTTACAAAAGGAAAATGTATTTTTCAAAGCTGCAGTGACGTACAAGCAAATATAATATATTTCAGACATTGTGTTAGACCGAGAGGACTCAAATTCAAAATTAACACGAGTCCATCTCCTAACACCAAACTCACGAATGCTCTCCTCATTTCTCTGAACACAATATTCCTCCTGCAAAATGATCCATAACCAGCCATTTGTCAGACTTCAGACCTTACAGTAATGCTTACAATTTCCTGAAAAGTCAACATTTATTTTCAAGTGGCTGAGTCAGGCCACAGGTAATTTATTGGCTGAAATCAAAATATGAAGTGAGGCATTTTGAAAGCTAATGCATAACACTGGGTGAAATCCATAGTGCCACAATGTGTTTTAGATCGCAGTAATATTTATGACAAACGACTGTCATCATTTGTTCTGTTTATAACTCAATTACCATGTTATGTCATACACTCCTGTGTAGTCAAAATCAGTATTTTAATTTTAGAATTATCTCACAGCATACCATGAAAAAAACGTATGAAATAGAAGTAGCATACTTTAGTCATCTAGCAAGTCTCTCCATCAACCTTATCTTTCTTATCTTTAAAGAAAACTATAATTGGATAATCTTTACTTAATGTAAACTTCTAAAAGCTGGAAGCCATTTCAAGATTACACAGATTAACTGTGGCTACCTGTGAGAACATGCTTCAACATTTCTATGAATTCAGGGTGGATAAAATCAAGCGTCTCTAGTATTTATGAAACTATTTTGGCAAAGAAAAGACTGGAAATTTGTCACACAGACTTCAAGAAAAAATGATAACTTTTCTGTAGTGTCCTTGTCTTTCTTATTATCGTATGAGCCAGTCAGTTGGCTAGAAGAAAATACTGGTTGTAATTTTCTGTTGGTTTGCAGACAGAGCACTGTCTGGTTCCCAGGCTAACTTCAGCACTGTCAGCTGCAGAAAGGAATATATTTTCAAAGTTCAGATCGTTTGATTTTGGTATAAGTCTTACATGTACAGATATTCCTTGCTGTCTAGCTGCACAGCTGCCTGCAAAGAAATCAGCCTGACAGTAGATTATCCCCTTTCCACCGTGTAGTAAGATATAAACTATTACAAATATTTTCATATTTCTATGGTTTGAGGCGTCAACAGCCACAGAGAAAATATGCCCTTTTCAACCAAGTTCCTACTTGTGTTCTCAATTGAAAGAGGAGCTAATATATTCCTGGCAATACGCAACTCTTTTGTCTTACCATGGCGTACGATTAATACTACGCCTGAATTTTGGAGGAGGACACAAAATTGCTGTCACAATCAAGTGACTTGTATGAACCAGAGCAGATACTGCAGCCACATGCTTGTTGCTGTTTCTGAAGCGTCCAGCTTTGTACAGTTTTCCTCCCAAAAAATGAGGTTTGCGCTCAGCGCTAGGCTAGAGAGATTTGTAAGATCTGCACTGTTTGCATGCTGTCTCCTGTGAGGCCACCATGAGCAATTAAGAAGCAATTAAGAAGCAATTTCTGGGTAAACTACATTGAGCCTTTTGGCAATTATTGCTGTTTTCCTGATTCATTTGAACTCTTTTCTCCACTCGTTGCATCAAGTTCAGAAACTCTTGATTAAGAGGAGTAACTTGATTTTGTCCATTAATGTTAGTTCTCAGTTACTGTCATAGTTACAGTACACACAGGGATATCACTAAATAATTAAAAATACCTAAATCATATTCAGATTCAGCTCAGAGCAAACCTCTGTCCCCTCTAACTAGAAGGTCCACAGTTTCCAGACACTACAGAGACTGAAGCACAGTCTGTATAAATATATGGAAAAAAAGAAATCATATTTAGTTACAGAAGAATAAGTATATAGTAGTTTTCAATCAGTTTCACTGTAGTCTGTGGGTCTCTGGGGTACACTGACTTCTGAATGGTCTACAAAACTTAAAAAGAAAAATAAGCTTATTGTCAGTAGGCTTCAATTTAACTATATAAGGGGCTGAAGCTCTGCTGGAAAAAATGTGGATGTCTGTAAATGAAACAGATTGAAAACCACTGACTGAAAACCACTGGCTATTCTGCCTGCATTTTTTTAAGGAAGACTGGAGTTGCGCTGTAAAAAATGCCTTCAGAAATATCATTTACCTTTCACTAGTACTGAAGATTTATTTGTGATTTGCAAAGAAATTGCGATCTTGGGAGTTGGACTCGATGATCCTTAAGGGTCCCTTCCAACTTGAGATACTCTGTGATTCTACGATCTTTCAGATATAAAGGCGATGCACAAATGTGAAATAGCGCTGTGTGTGAAACAGAGGGTGCAGACCCTGACCTCAGGCAAGGTAGTGGTTTGGAGAAACAAAGCTTTCAGCCACCATGGATCTCCCACCTTGGACACCTCTGGCACTTCCAGCCAGTGCCCGTGGACCAAGGGGTATCCTGTTTCTCTTTACACCCCTATACCGAAGCCTTGAAGCCCCTCTCCACACACAGAAAGCAATACCACAGGCTGCTAAAATGGGGTGAAAACTCCCCTCTTTCCGCAGCTGAGCATCCAGGACCCCTCCATTATCAGTGTAGAGAGACAGGCACCATCAGAAGCAGCTTAAGTTCAAAAAGTCACATTTTGGAGGCATATAGCTCTCTGTTGACCATAGGGACAGCCCAGGTCCATCAGGTTTCTAACTCAGGTGCTTTGCTAACCTCACTTGAAGTTATGTGGGTTTTTCAATCTAAGTAGACACGGGTGACAATGTTGCAGAGGCAGGAGGTGCTCTAAGAGGGTGGAGAGTTTCCAGAGTCACAGAGTTAATGGCAAATCTGGGGGTAAACCTTGGGATTTCTCCATCAATAAAAACCTTTGACCGGTCAGTGAATCTTTTACAAGGTGCTCAAGATCAGTGGTACCTGGCATCCAGTGTTTCCAAGTGCTTATTAATGATTCATCTGATCTATTGGTCTAAAGCAAAATTAGCTGTGAAAAGCATGGCAAAGCCATGGAGGCCTTGCAGGGCTGATTCTCAAAAATACATCTGTCCCCCAGCACTTTTCTGGCCACATTTTACATGACTTGGGGTTTTCTTTCAGAACAGATAGAGCTGACCTGTGTTAAAAGTATACACAAAAAAATTGGGGCAAAATGCAACAGATGAGGGGGATTGACACCAAGTTCTGGAAAAATGCATTGTGAGCAATTTCTTCATATAAAAGGATAATAAAGAAGAGAATTTCTATCCCAGGAAAAGCTCCCGGCATTGAGTTCACTTCTCTTCTAAGAAGCCTGCAGGATGTTTGTCTGGTTTAGCAAGAAAGCACTCTCATTTATTCAAAATATCCATTTTCCCATCTCCCCCAGTGCCGCTAGGACCACCTGCCCACCCCACCACTTGCCCAGCCCCTGCCCACCGCAGCATCCCAGCTCGGCAGGCACTGGCAAGGCTGTTTGTGCATTGCAAACTGCGCTATAACTTGAGCAATCAATTCCCTCCCCAGGAAAGAGGCTGCTAGAGCATCACAGTGTTCCTGGAATGTTTGGAAATACTTGTCAAAACACGACTCCGGTTTCATTGTTAGTTCTATTAACATTCAAACATTTCCCTTGTTGATTAAAGGCATTGGCTCCATGCAATGTCTTAAAGTCAATACCTACCTGCCTCCTATCCAATTCCTTATGTAACTGCTGCTTTCCACACCACAAATGTTTTTCTCTTAATGATGAATGAAATGATTTATGCTACAATTACTACGCAGAGGCCTTTCAGGGCTGACGGAGGCCAAACCTCCCTGACCACAGGTTGCATTCTTCATGATGTTTGATCTGGACATCCAGCACGCTGCGTGAGGGGAATCACGTTTCTGCAAAAGCACGAGATCCCTGAGGCAGTTATCACTTTATTATGACAGAGCTGGATGTGGTCCTACAAACCAAGCGGCAGACCAGGAGTTGGTATCTGGGAAGGCAGTTCACCTTCCCAGGCTTTGGAGTGACCGATTGTACCATAGGGTTAATAACACTTAACTATCCGCTATAGTGTTATCTCTGTTTATAAAGTATCCTGAGACCCTCAATTGCTTTTCCACTGCAAAGCTGCTGGATGTGCACATGGGATCTGGAACACAAATGTATAGTGCTTCTTACTTCAACGGTCAGTAAAAGCTGTAGAGCCACCCAATTCTGTAACACGTCCTGTATATTTAATACACCAATATGTATCTGATCCACCCACCCTATCTCTGCAGCGGAATATACCCAGAGTGGAGCTTATGCCATGCTCTTTGGAAAAATAAAGCTACCGCAGGAATTACAAGAAGATAGCCATACAAATCAGCCTCTAGATGCGGCTGGGCTGGAGTCAGAGGCAGTGCTGTGTCAGCACTGGCTTGCGGGAGCACACAGCCTGTATTAAAGCAGAATTAAGAATGGCTGATTTGTCCCTGTATTCGACCCTTCCCCTGAAGTAAGACAACGTGCCACTGAGAAAGAGCTTGCCTAAAAGTCATAGTAATAATGCCCTAATATTGACTAAAATTCTGCCGTCCCTAAGAGAGGAAAGCCCTCAGCTTGTACTTATTTTAGGATGTGGCTGTTTATTCTGAAAGCTCCCATGCTGCTCGCTTCGCCTGCCTTTCCCTAACTCAGAGTGGGGCAGCGCAGGGGAAATCCCCTGGAGAAAGGGGGGTAGGGATACGGCCAGCAGGCCATACAGCAGGGCCAGGACTTGAGGAAGAGCCCGACGTGTGACATCTCTGAAGGAGAGGTGTTTCCGTGGGCAGCTGGGGCGGATGGGCAGCAGCAGGTAGACGGTGCCCTTTGGTGGTGTCTGGTTGCATCCAGGAGAGAGGACTTCAAATACAACCATTGGGCTCCCAGAAGCTCATCTTGGCAGCATGTGGTTTCTCCTCATAGGCATCAGTCTGCACAGGCTGGTGGGGGATTAAACAGGTTGTGGCTTTGTTTCAAATGCCCCCCAAAGTAAGGTGTCCTGCTACACCCGCAAGTGTAATGCTCCAGCCCATGGTTACTTGAAATGTCCTATGTGGTGATGGTATGAATAGGTCTGGCAGGCAAAAGTGATCGTTTTCTTTTCCTCTTCAGGCTCCAGAGCATTGTCTTGGTTTACTCCAAGGACAGGGAAAACCCAGCCTGTGCTGGCGGTCAATGGCACCTCCAAGAGCAGCTCGTGACCCCTGCACAGCCCCCTGGCTGCGCTCGCAGCAGCTGTGCTGAGTCAGCATTATTTCAAGGTCTGATTTTAAATCTTTGCTTCTCACACCCTCCACAGGCTCTCTCCAGGTTGTTTTGGTTTTGGTTTTTTTTTTTTTCCCTCTCTGCTTCCTCCAATTGCTTGCTTTGCTCTCCAGGCTGCCAGAGTATTTTACCTCTGCCAGCACCTCCCCATACGCAGCTCTTGCAGAAGAGCCTCGGTGTGTCTCTCCAGCTCACTCATTCCATCTTATTTCACTTCAAATCAAACATCGCACCCCTTGCAGAGCCCTCTGTTTCTCATCTGTCCATGCTATTCAGTGGGAAACAATTCCCACAGGACGGGGTTGTGTTGCAACCAGCTCCCAGAGGGTGCAGGCACAGAGAGAGCCTTCACAGGGTGGCTTAACCTCTCACAGTGTTTACCCTGACAATCATTTGCCTCCTTAATCTTAGCAACAACGACTTTCGGCTTGCAATTCAATAAACTTGCCTGGAGTGGCGGTCCGTTGGGCTGGCTAGCTAATAAAAAACGGTTTAGCCATTCCAGTGCACCTCATTGATATAAATGGATAGTGACATGAGCTCTGGAAAACGTACCCCAGCATCTGCATCCACTGATGGTATTTAACCCTTGGATGCTAGGGGTGGGCAGCGTGGACTTCTACTCACGCACACTGACACTGATCTCTGAACCAATATTTCAATTCGGTCTCATGTGAGCTCGTGGGTCGGGCTGAAGGAACAGCTCGTTACAGCACTGTGGGGCTGCAACACTCAGTCTGGCTCACAAGTCAGCTAACAAGTCCCAGTTTTGATAAGAAATATTTGGCGATATTTTTTGTGTGTACCTCAGCCGATATGATTCAGAGACTCATGTGACCGCATCTCTGATCAAACTTGCCCAGCATATTAAAACTTGCATTGAAGTTTCTCCTACTTCATTGCTTTGCTCCAACTCCGTATCAATTCAGGAATTGCTTTCTGTCCACTAAGGAAGCAAGTTCTGCAAGGATCCACTGACCGGGATGTACAAGGGCACCAGTCCCCAGCATCATTTTTGCAAGATCCTTATTGAGCCCAGCACTGCGGCAGCTCAGGGTGATCCCGATGCTCTGCTGCCTGCTTTGCTAAATATGACAGCTCAGATGCACAGGCAAGTGCCTTGCAACAGATTGCAGGGGGTAGGGAAGGGTATCCTGCCACTGCACCCTGTCTCATGTCTCATCGCATGCTGTCCTCCAGCGATGTCACCAAAGGTAACTCACAAGGAGCCTTGGCTCCAAGGCACAGGAGTCTTACAGCCTGTCCCATCCCCACCTCCTGGATGGAGAGGCAGAAGGATCTGCTCAAAGCATTCACTCCTGGAGCTGATTTTGCTGACAGCAGCCTGCATTTAACTTATTTTGAGACTATCAACAGGCTGCGCTTTCAGAGAGAGAGATTAGCAGCCTCCCTCCCAGGCAGGGCTTTGGAGATGCATGAATGGGGAGAGGGGTTTTAGCCTGCAAGACCCCCAAATTTCTTCCCAGGACAGCTGATCTTGGTGGCCGAGCCCCCGGCAGGGTCCGGGCAGATGGAGGTGCCGTGGGAGTGTGACCGTGACAGGCTTGGACACTGAGAGCACCGCTGACCACCTTGTATTTCAGCAGCTCGCTCGGGAAAGGGCGGCTGCTCACCATCCCTGAGCTGCTGAAAGGGGGTTGATTTTCATCACTGACAGCTCTGGATATTAAGGGAATAAACAAATACAAAGTTCTGGGAAGGAAACATTTAGAAAGAGTAAAACGAGAACAAGCACGCTGGCAGCGAGAGTACCCCTACGTGAAGGGGAGTGCACACTCCTAGCTTGAGGGGGAAGGAAAACTTTGGGGCTGATACACGGCTTATGGCATAGTAGTCCTAAAATAAATGCTATTGTGTTGTGCAGAGTTTACTAGTCTACATACATGGATTTTTTTTTATAGGAAGAAAGTGGCTGAGACATAGTCCAGAGCCATAGTTTTTGCTGCACAGCACTACATCCCAGGCTCTGTTATGGTGGCCACTGCAGTGACGAAGCAGCATCAGAAAATCTGCGCTTAATCGGGTCTGTGCTCCCCAGCTCCATGTGAGTGTGCTGCACCAGAGGTTAATAAATGGGAAACCTAAAAATATCCCACTCTAGGGAAAACTGCACACCTTGAAGTCCTTCATACAGGACTATCTCAATACCCCTTTGATTTCCTGTTGTAAAGGGCTTCCAAATGTTATAAGCTTTTAGTTTTCCTCCAAATGAAAACCAGTTCAAACCCATTAAAGGGCTGAGCTGACTTGATCCGAGATGCAGACCTTTACATCTTCCAACAACCTTAAAACTCCCCGGGTTTGGATCAGCCATTTCCATCCTATTACCCCACTCCAAGAGCATCATGAGAGTGTTTGCCTTCACCTGACACAGAGGCACAGTCACCGTGGTGCTTCTGAAACGCAGCCACAACGTGAGAAACCACCCTGAATTCCCACTTAGGTTTCTATTTTAGCCGTAGCCTTAGGAGAGCTCCTGATCCTCCTTTGCCGCACTCCCCTTGGAAAACGGGGATCATAATAGTGACAATAGCGGGTGTTGCTCTTACCCTGCTGACTTTACATGAGATCAGAATTTGGCCTTGCTTTTGCAAAGAGTCATCTTCAAAATAACGACGGCAACTCCCCATGCAGTGTTATAATTATGTTGCCGCTGTTGTTTTTATTTGTATCGATTTTCTGGCACCTCCAGCACAGCAGTTGTGAGAGCAAACATCCTGCAGTTTGACACGCTGCCAAGCCATCTCTGTGACGGTGAAATAACCACATTTTATTTATACGTCTGCTTTTCCCCCCATTGTTTTCACATAAACCCACGGTGTCACTGGCGAGGGTCTCCGCTGACATGTAGGATTTCCTCGCCGCAGCCCCGTCTCAATGCTTCCCCACACAATGCGACAGTATTGAGATGTCAGAGTCTCTGTGCCTGATAAAGGTGTCAAGACAGATCCCAGTTGCAGCGACACCAGCGCGAACTCCGAGCCCTCCACGGCAGCCGGGAGCGATCCCCGCCGTACACCCCTACTGAAAGCCAAACCTTCCCACTGCCCCAGCTTTTCCCCTGATTCGAACAACCTTGGCTTGACTGTTACGCAGGTTGGGTTTTTTGGGCCTCCTACGCAGAGCATTTTTTTCAGCTCTGATAATGTTTGCATCTATTTTCGGTGAATGAGCTGCTAGGTCAAGGGGGATTAAAGCAGCGCTGTGACTTTTCTGTACGAAGGAGCTCAGATTGGCTGTCAGCGATAACTGACGCGTGTCACTTAGGCAACTCGGCCGTGTCAGGGGTTCTGAGATGACAATATCCCAAATCATAACTATGATAGTGACCAGATCATCATAATCATAGCTAGATACAAGTGACATTTAATCAGATTTTATTAAAGTAGCTAGTCCAGTTAGTGGCAGCAAACGCGCAGAGTCCCTGGAGGCTGTGATTACTGCCATCAATAAAACGCAGCGATCCTGGGTGTTTGGTGGGTGAAGTCAGGGTGCTCGAAGCTGGTTGCATGCTGGTGGCTTCACCTCGGGGTACAGTGCCGGGGCAGTGGGTGCGTTGCCCTTTTGCTGTGGGAGTCCTCAGGCTGGGCCAAAGCTTTGCGTGCAGTTTCTGTGCTGCCCCCGACTCCCGCATCCCCCCTCAGCCCGTTCCCACCGCCTGTTTTCTGAAAATGCGCTGCTACAGGGCTAGAAAAAGAAAATAGCCGGCTGTGTTTCGCGGCACACGGTGCCACTCTGCAGCCACGGCGGGAGCACTGCCGGGGGGGTTTGAGCCAACTTTAGTCTCAAAATATATGGGAAAAGTGTGCCTGCTTCGCCTCAGGGACATGGCGGGAGCCCCTGCCCCGAGCGG
>VYXH01007529.1:575746-599440 GCA_013397275.1 Burhinus bistriatus
GAGCCGGTGGCTCTCCCACCGCCCACCACGGGCGCGGGGAAGCCTGAGGCCGGCGCTGCTCGCCCGGCTCCGTGCCCCGGCCAGCCGCCCCCCGCCAGCGTGGGGGACACCCGCTGCCCGTCCGACCCGGGGCGGGGAAAAGGTTGCGCAAAAGAAACTGTAAAGAATATAAACCTTCAGAGCCAAGTAAAAACACATTTTACTTTTTCAGTCTTTTTGAATTGAATGGTAAAAAAGCAAATTCTTTCTCCTAGTCAAATGGGCCATGGGGTATTGGCTCATTACTGAGGGTTGTTGTTCGCTGGGCTTTGCATTTACAGTCTAAGGCCTTATTTTCCATAAAGGGGCTTGGAAGGATTTTTCCCCAGTGATCTAATTCTCCACACGGGGCTGTGAAGGCTGTAACAGCTACTGCTTTGTGCCTATACTCAGCTACATAAAACACACATTGAAGGGAGGCATTCTCGAGGTATGTGTATGTTTGCTAATATGAATACTCGCTATTAGCGGAGGTGGAGGGGGTGCAGGTTTTAACATCTCCGCAGGGAGGTGTTCGGCTGTTGGCAGGAAGGAGGCAGATGGCGGGGCTGTTGCTGAATAGAAGCTAAACTAAAAACACCAGGGGCCTCATCTGGGCTGAGTTTCTCTTCTCTCCCTTTCTCGGGGCTGCTGCAGGAAGAACAATGTCAAATTTCGTCCCCCCCTTCTTTTTTTTTTCTTTTTTTTTTTTTATGAATGAAAGTAGAGAGGCGAGGCAGGATTGAATGTGTATGTCATTCAGGGGCTATGACAGAGATGATTAGGGAGGTCAGTGAACTCCTTTGCAGCCTTGAGCATGCGGTCACTCTATTCAGCAGCCACAGAATAGACATCAATATAAAAAAGCCCGTCCAATTTGCATTAGTATTCAGATAAAGATATTACTTCGTACGATTTGTGAATGTCAAGTAACGCTGGCTGTTTTCTTAGAGAGCAGACCAACTGAAACGGCAGCGTTTTGCTCTTAAAAACTTCTGATAACCGGCCTGTCTCCTGTAGCTGGTTTGTATGTGTCTGTCTGCACACAGTATATGTGAAAAAGGGAATTTCTAGGCTTCTTAGGATCTGTATTGCACTAGTTGGCTGCTAAAGCTGTCTGCGTGCATTGAAAGAGTCGTATAGAGAGCTGCTGACGTTTGAGCAGGTTTGTGCGGGAAGGGGAGAGCTCTCCCAACCTGTCAGGAGCCAGAGCCGAAGTTTCCTTGTGCAGCACTGGAGTCAAATTGTCACCCAGAGCTACTGCACAGGCAGTTTGCAAGCCAAAAGAACGGAAAAGGGGCTGTTTCAGGATTTTGCTTGAGTGGGAGGGCATGTACCAGTTCCTGTGACTTTTCAGCTCGGAAAGAACTGGTGAAGCACTGGTTGAGACGTTTTTCTTCATGCAGCTGATGGCAACCGGGCTATCGTAGCTTTTCAGCATGTGCCCAGCGGAGGGTCCAAGGTGCTTCGCTTCGCTTCGTGTATCTGAGCGTTTCAAAGTTCAGCCTGAAATTATAAAGGTATTGAAGTGAGTGCCAAATGGCAGCGACCGTTCCTGGAGCCGGCCTCGGGGTTTACACGTAAAAACCCTCTAAAGAGTCCCTTATTGTATTTATGTTGTTGCCTACTTTGTGCCTGAGACCAGAAACCCTTTCAATTCAGTGAGCAGCTATGAGCGATACAGTTTTAAGATTAAAAGTTGATCCGTTGTTCCCATTAACAGTAGGAGCTAAAAGGGCTAATTAAGTTGAGGCTAGGATATTTTGCTGAGCAATAAAATAAGAGGACACGAGTAAAGGATGATGAAATATGGCTTCTTTTTTGAAAAAATCTATTTCTTACCTAGCAAATAGCAAACTAGAAAGTCTGTTTCAGTGCAAAGACAAACTCACTAATGTATTCGATACTAGCTGTATAACATCACGTCTTGTATGCGTATTGACAATGGTCACTCTAATTAAATCTGAGGGTTTTTTTCTTTTAATTAAGACTTTATTAACAACCAGTGAGTAGGGAACGTGATGAAAGTAAATCTGAAAATTGTGTAGTGAAGTGTTGATCTGCTAATTAAATCATGCAATTAAAGTAAGCCACTCTGACCAGTGCGTTAACTTTTATGACTCCCTCCAACAAATCTTCAGCGCTGTTTGGGAAAACGTACCTATCCAGAAGCCTGCCTGAGTGTGGTTTTTGAAGTTAGGTGAACACCAAAGAAGTCTTGATTGCTGTGTCTCCGCTACGTCAGCACGACCATTTCCATCAAGTGCCTGCACAAAGCTGAAGTTTTGCTAGGGGAGGCATTTTTCCCACTATATAAAGCTAGGAAGCAAAATTTTTCCTCTAAGTATGGCCAATAAAAGTGAACTTCGATATCCAACTGTATGCTTAGAAAGCTGTCCTCCCCAAAAACTTACTGCGTGTGTCTGCTATTTCAGTTAGAGACTCTAAAAGATAGGGAATAACCCCAGTTTCTGAGCAGTTAATAAAATTTCCATTTAACAAAAGCATTTGACCAAGCCATTTCTGACAGTGATCTGTCAGCTGGCAAACAGAGCTGTGACTGAAAGCATTAACTGAACCTTAATTTCGGCTAAGATTAGGGCATGGCCTGCTGCTACGTTTTTCTGGCTTGGTCGTTTAAGCGCGTAGGATCCAGTGCAGGAGCCTCTGCCTGAGCCCTGAGGCTTCCGAATAGGTGGAGGGGTGGCTGTGCTCTCCTCACAGTTTAGCTTTTCGCAGTTTTTGGTGTATGCGGAGTGGAACTAACAGGAATGTTACAAATTCAGATATTTGTACTAAAAATACAGGCAAAATTCCCTCCCCAGCTTGGAAGACTTTCCCCCAGCTATGCTGGACCTGATACGCAGACGGTCAATTAAACCGACTCTATTTTTATTCTGTTTCCCCGTTTGAATAGACTTTTCTCTTTTGCCTAGTGTGCTCCATGCTTGTAACTTTTCCTGTGTCCTGGTCGTTTGGCTCTGCGTACCTGTTTCTTCTGATTTTTTCTGACCCTTCAAAAAAAAAAAACCCAACAGCCGCTTGAAGTCCCTCACTGACTCAGCACCCCTAAGCTGTTTGGTAGCATGGTTTGATGGAGCTGTTGCAGTGTTTGCCGTTTCATCTTCTTTAATACTGGTTAGTTGATAAACTTTATTCTCCTGCACATACCAACCTGGATGCCAGAGAGGATGGTGGCTTGGTAAAAATTTGCCACACATGCTTTTTTTTTTTCTCCTGGCTCTGTGGTTCGGCAGAGCCATTCATGGTATGTGAAAGCGGGCAGTCTGGGATCTTAGGAGAAAATCTGATAGCATCCCCTACGCAAACTCCAAGCTAAAACCATGTCTGAAGACACGTATGATGCCAAGAGCACCTTAAAATACCTGATTACGCTCTGACTTTTTTTTCTTGGCCTCTTGCATAGCTTGTCAGTGTACTGTTTGCCCCTCTTTTGGCTGATTATCTGGTGATCTTGTAAAAAAAGAAAAGTACTTTTTCTCTGAAGTAGAGCTGACTGTCCTGGTGCCCCCTTTACCATACGGTTGCAGCTCAGGTTGCCAAGCGCCGTAGATATGATTTAAAGCCCTGGATGTGTGAAGAAGGGCTTTTATTTCTGCGGTGAATGCGGTATTCCCGGTGTGCTTACCCTTAAAGTATCTGTTCCTTGGCTTGAATGACCAGGAAGTTTCTGTAATATCAAAAGCAAACAAGAACTGTGAGATACGAGCTGAGTAAAACCTTTGGTAAACTTAGTAGTTAAAATGTGAAAGGTAATCAGACGTAAACCTGCCCTATTATTCTGATAGGCTATCTGGGGGGTTGTTGCGTTCAGGTGGACAGGGACTAGCCAGGTAGTTAATTTTTGTGTGTGTGTGTGTGTGTGACACTCAGGTTACACAGTGTAGCAAAGCTTTTTTCTTTAAGAATAGCAGCACAGTCAAGAAAAGGTTTCTCCAGTAACTGCTTCAGTTTCAGATGCATTCATCTAAAAAAGGTGTGGTATTTATTGTGGAGGGGAAGGTAGGTCTTGTGTGCTGGCCTTGCTCTCTCAAATCCAGAAAGCAGGGGAAGATAAAGAGTTGGTTAAATAAAAAGGTTATGTTAAAACTTGGAAGCAGATTTCTTTATCACGCAGAACTGTATGCAAAACAATTACCATGTGCTTACACGTTTAGCATCTGTGAGATTTTGGGGCTGTGCCATTTCTGCAGGTTGCGAGGGGTTAAAAGTATTAATGACTCAGAAGCGAGAAGGGTTCCAAGTTTTCGGGTGAGGAAAGGACGCAGTCTAGGATTGCTCTCTGCGAGCAAGCGAAGCTCCGCAGGCTGCAGCATGTGCTGAAGGCACTCTTCCCCAGGAACGCTGCAGCATGAGGACCCCAGCGTTGGCGTTTGCACCCAGGGCTTGTGCTCTGAGCTGTCGAACCACCTGCATATGTCACTGACACATGGCAGCATGTTGGTTTGGGGTTTTTTTCCCCCTCTATTCTTTTCACCCGAGGAGCCAAGCCATCCCTACGTCGCTTAGTTTGAGTGTGAAGCTTTTAGAGAAAGGAAGTAACAGGTGATCTTGGTGCACCGTGGCGTGCCAGAGACCCACAAGGGCGACTTCGCAGCTCCTGCTGTTTGATAACTGATGAAAGTATTTGTCAGCTTATCTTGCTTTAATGGTTTTGCCCCCAAAAGTGGAGTGTTTTGTAGTTGTGCCTTTATTGCACTGAACTACCTTGTGCTGTTCACAAGGAATCTCACTAAGGTATTTCAGCTGATGTAGTTAAATCTTTGGAGACCAGATCACGGCTAGGTTCTAAGGATTGGGCTGGTACCCAGTGGTAAAGGAGTAAAATGGAGTTGAAGCATTTTGGAGTTGACCTGGGGCAAGTTGGGTGTAGGGGAGTCAGCAAAATAGCTGGGTATTGCTTAGGGGCCAAACCTTGTGGTGGTTATGCAGTGCGTAGGTGAGCTCTCACTGATGCCAAGAGAGAGGAGCAATGCAAAGTAACAGGCAAGAAGTGGAGAACTTAGCTGTCGTAGAGCTCTGAGAAGGGTGCTGAGGACGAGAGCATCTCTGAGGCTGCTCTCAGGTGCAGGTGGCACCTGGCTTCTATGGAGTTGGGGTGCAGACACGGTCCCCAAAGCAGGACCCACCTCCCAGGAGCCATCTGGTCCCCTGTGTTGCTGTTGGTGGCTCTGCAGAGGGACTTACTGGTTGGGGGGTTTCACCGTGGGGAGGGACACAGGAAAGCATGGGAAACCCTGAGGGTGTTTCTGTTCTGGGCCCCACAGGGTGCCGCAGGGTAATGTGCATCACCCAGGACTGACAGCTCACCCCCTCTTACTCACTCCCCTGAGGAAGGCAAAATACGCATCTGTGAAGGCTTTTCTTATGAGGAGAAGGGAGCTGCGGGAGATGTTCCTGGATCCAAATGATGAGACCAGCCTTTATCAACCTTAGGCTTTCCCTGTCAAAAGTCTGAAAAGGTCCCAAGAATTGGATTTGTAATTTTACTTTGATTCTTGGCAGAGCTTGTAAAGATCCTTCAGGGCAAGTTTGGCTCCTGGTTCGGAGGGTTGTTGCTTTGTTTGGGGGTTTTGCCGGTCTCTGCTGCTTGTAGTCCTGTAAAAATAATAATGAGGTCCTGATCTTGCGCCTATTGAATCCTAAGGAAAAAAGCCCCCATTGATTTCCGAGGGAGCTGGCTGAAGCCCTTCACAGATCGTGGTGGGAGCAGCTATTTAGCATAAGCAGGGATTGTTTGGCAAGTTTTCTAATGACCCAAACATTTTAACAAGCAGAGGAAACTCGGCTGGTAAAAAGGCTCCCCGGTTTGGGGGTGGGGAGGTGCCCAGCACTGCTTCATGGGGGCGATCCCTGGCCCTGGCTCCCCGTGACCTCCCGTTCTTCTCAACCTGCTGTGATGCAGACCTTCGCTTCTTGCCATCTTGGTTTTTATAACCAGTTTTGATGCAAGCCGGCAGCAGCATCGCAGCCCAAACGTGAGCGTGGGATGCCACGGTGACGGCCACCTCCCGGGCCCCCCGCGATTCCAGTGTGACTGCTGTGTGGAGCCGGGGCGTAGCGCCGGTCACCATGCCCTCACGCCCCATCCTTGTTGCCATCATATCGGTGTCGGCCGGCATTAGCCCCCAGCGCCGTGACCTGCGAGCCGCACAATGCACCAGGGAGAGTGTTAATAATCCCCTGCAGGGGTCTGCAGGCGAGCCGGGGGCGAGCTGGTCCTGCCGGCGGAAAGGACGGGGATGCCGAGTTCCTGGACCGCTTGCGCGGGGACAGGAGCCGGCCGAGGAGCCTTCCCGGGGCTTCACAGGCAGCCAGAGCAGGGGAGCAAAAGAGTTTTCTCAGAGAGTTTGGAGTTTGGTGGGGTTTTTTTTTTTTTTTTTCATATCTCCCCTTTCACGTGCAAGACTCAAGCACAAGAAATTCCCTCCCAGCAAAATATTTCAGCAGCTTGTTTGGAGACTGTTGGACTTGAACTAACCTGCGATTTGATTTTTGTTTAAAATTTTTTAACTTCTCTATATAGATTCCCCCAGGCAAGCGTTTTGTTTCTCGCCCGTAGCAGGATCTGTGCAAGATGAGCGTGATGATTCCCCAAGATGTGTTCTGGGAGATGGGGGTATCGGAGCTAAAAGTGAAGAAGAAAAACCAGTTGCAGTGGGAAGATTAGGGAGTTAAGAGTGTGCCCTGACAGCTAGCATGTGCAACCAAAGATAAATCCTCCGTGAGCCTGCCTTTAATTAAAAGAATGATTGGAATTAGGCATAGTACCATCTCTCCTGATCTGTATCATGTGTATCTGTACGAATAAAGCATTTTTGGGGAGAGAGAAGAGAAAAACACCAGATTTTAATCTTCCTTTGGTAGCCGATATGTCTGCCTTTTGAAAGGGCGTATTTCTCCCTGTCTTAGAGTACCCAGGCTTGTTGACAGTAAACAACTGTCACTTGGCAGTTTATGAAAGAAGAAGAATGTTTAAGAAAACATGTCCAGTTTAAATAGTTGTGTTAATAGGCTGGGGATTCATGCAGGAGTGGGGGGGCTGGTAAATCGAGGTGCATAAATTAGCTGGTATTTACTGCACAAGAGACGAGCTGCAAGCGAATGCAGTTGGAAAGAATGAAAAAACCGACACATTAATTCTTACAGCCGGTGTGTTATGCATGTTCTGCGTGTTCTCGCAGCTTTCTGTGAAAGCTTTTTTTTTTTTTTCCCTCTTTTTTTCTTTTTTTTCCCCAGGGAATACTCAGAAAGCCTCTTGCTTGCAGTGTGCGGTGGGTTGGGCCCCAGGAGGCCCCTGGGTGGGACGAGCCCCAGGGCTGGGAGCCCAACGCTCCCTCTGACTGGCCCAAATGCTGCTTCACGCTCCACGGGCAGCGCATAGACCTTGCAGCCGCCCTGACGTGTCCTTAGCCTTTGCTTCACACGGGTGATCGGAAGAGGAGACTGCAAGGAAACTCTGCCTCCCAATTTGCGAGTTGATTAGTTATGGAAAGGAAGGGGGGGAAAAAAGAAAAGAAGTAAGAAACAGCAGATGGTGTCCTCTCTGCATCCCTGCCCAAAGTTGCTACAAATCCATCACCCACCTTCTTCTGAGTTAAACACTCGTGAGGGCAGTGAGTGATGAGCAAGTGTAAAGCATTTATTCCAGCTCGGCCCAAAGGCACCAGTGTCAAAAGTGTAATGAGTGAGGGCCTGGTGTCAGGCACTTCAAATCTGTAATTAAGCATAAAAATAAGCTTCAGGCTTTCCAGGCTCTTGATTTCCCTGGCTTAAGAACAAGAGGATAAGCTGCTCTTGGGGGGTGCTGATACTAGCCTTGAAGACACTGGGTAAAGCCACCCTTCTGCACCTCCAGCTCCCATCCTAGCTGGGATATAGTATAAGTACAGTAAGTACTGTGATGTTTAAGTAAATACAGTGTTGATACTGTGTTACAGATACTTAACCTTTCTTTCAGCCTTGGGTATGTCGGAGGGGGACACCTTGACAGTGGCACCTTCTCTTGCCCTCGTTTCAGGTAGAGCAGAGAGGGCTGCAGGAGCAAATGGGAACCCCCAGAGTACGGATGAAAGGATCATGCTTAATTCTCTTTTGGCCAGTGGTTCAATTAGTATTGCCATTATTTGGACAAGGAGGCAAAGGAAATCCAAACCTGAAACCTCCTGCCGCAGAAATGCTTTGAGATCTGCCCAGACAAAAAGGAAGTAACTCCTAGAAAGTGTTTATCGAGTTGTACTGGGACTCCAGGCTGTGTATTATTTAGTGAAGGAATGAGATTTCTGCCTCATTTTTATGTGTAGGCATGCTGGTATCTTGGGATTTGAGAAAGCAGTGGGCTTCTCCGTCGGGAAGGAGTCTTTGTGGAAGGGATGGGAACCACGGAGGTGGGTGGGGGCACAGCAGGGTTCTCCTTTGCCCCATCTTCCTCGGTGCAGGGGCAAAAAGGGACAGGTTTGTACCCGCTGCTCTGTTTTTGGCGGTGGGTTGCTGCCCAGCTGTGCTGGATCTGGTGACCCCACGCGATGTAAATCCTTCCTGTGAGGAGCCGTCTGCGTGCTCTGAACAAGGTCATCTTGTGGCTGGAATGTGTTAGTCCTGGCAACAAGAGCTTGAAATCTCCTCATCTGCTTTCAAAAATTCATGTAGGTGTTTGAAGGGGAGGTTTTGTCCCCCTCTGCCTCCCTCCTCCCAGTGCATAGCATATGAGGTGTGGACAAGCGGTGCAGTCTTCGCAGGAATAATTTCACCCGGTGCTCAAGTCTGGACGTTTGCGGGATGAGAAGGAGCAGTTGGAGAAGCAACATGTGGTGTCTCGGGGCAGGGAGGAAAGGAGATGACCCTGAATTAGCAGCCAGCCCTTGGAAAGGGAGTGGAGGGGCCAGACCCCAGGTTTGGGTCGCTCAAAACCTGGTCTCACTGCTGTGGGCAGCTCTTGCTCCAAATATGGGTGTATACATCAATGTGGATAAATAGTAATAAATATTTGGGGAGGTTATCCAACTTCATGTCCTCACTAATGATAGGTACGAGGTGGTGGTTCATCCACCCATCCCACCCAAGGGTAGTGTGGCTGAAGCTTAGCATCAGTGCCTGACTTTCAGACAAATCCAGCCCTTGGGTGGCTGCTGGGCTCTGTTTTTATCATCTACGTTTTCCATCTGCTGGAGGGAAGTGCCTATTTTCTTTTTCCCTTGGCTTGCCTGTTGCAGTGACCATCCCTGCTGTCACAACAGCGTCCATCTTGCTTGGATGCTTGGGTGCTCGTTTGCAGAGAGAAGGAGGTTTTAGAAGTGTGTCTGGTGGGGAAGGAAGGGAAAAGCTGGGAAAATCAGAATATGGAGCATGGGGCAGGTGTCCAAAAGCGCCCGTGGAAGGTCTGTGGCTCGTGCAGGTAGGACCAGCCATGTCCTGCTGCAGGACACTGGAAACTCTGCAGAGGGTCTGCATTTCCTTACGGCAGCATTAAAATAGGTGTGTATAGAAGTGTCTAACCTGCTTCTGGCATTACTGGAGCCTAGTGTAGAAGATGATTATTTGTAGAAGATTATTTGTAGAAGATGATTATTTGGAGGCATTAAAACTGCTTGAAGGGAGTGGGAACCAGGACATGCATGACTTCCTTGAACTCTCTTTTAATTTGTTATGTGCAGTCCAAAACCAGCTGTAATAGATACGGTTGCAGGAGACCATTAAAAGGTCCGTTCTGGTGAACCTGATGCCCTGCTGTTGCTGCTGGAAATGATAAACCGCTGCATTTGGCTTGGATGGTATGTGATGCCCTGTGTGTGTGCACGTATGCATGGAAGCCGGTAAGTCCTGCTAATTTAGGGTTTGTTTTCCAAGTCTGTTTTCTATAATTCGGGAGACTTAATACAAATAAAGAACTGACCAAGTTTCCTGTGAGAAGCGCAGAACAAACGCTAAGCGTGGGATTTGAATGCAGAAAGGTGAAAACACAAATGTATACAGAAACAGCGAGTCAAACAAGCTGAAAAAATATTGTAAGGTTGACTTAACAGAGCAGTGAACTCAAAGCTGTCTAATCCCTTTAGCAGCCTTCTTTAAAGAGGAGAAATAAAAGAATTTTTGCCATCTACTTTTCTTTTGCCATCTCTCCCAACTCTTTCTAATAATGCTGAAGGGTAGGAGTTGAGTTTAGCACAAGGACAGTGTTGCAGCTTTAGTTAGATGTGCTTTCTAAATAACAAAAACTTTGTTTGTCAGTCGCAACTTTATATTAAAGTGGATCAGGCTTCGTGAAAGGAGATTACTGTTAAACTTGCCCAACTTGGGTACCTGGCACCTAAATCTTGCTTCAGGCACTGAAATAGCAGGCTTGGTTTTGAAAGATGCTGAGCCAGGTCAGGCTCTGCATTTAAATTGCTTAAGCACTCTTAAAATCTGGCTATTCATTTTGATGCCTAGATATGGATTTCTGGGCTTAATCACCGACCTTTGCATTTCAAATGTTTGGCGTTTGTTTTCTTTACTAAGTATGCAGACAGAGTGGCCCCCAAATTTTTTTTTTTTCCTTCCACACAGCTGAAAACAGCTAGCAGAGAAGACCTGAAGTCCTGAGTCTTATTACAGAGCAATAGGGATCTTTGAAAAATACCATTTTATGTAACTCAAGGGAAACTTGTGAAAAGGGGAATATTTACTTATTTTCATTCATGTGAACATGATCCATCATATATCTAAAACCTACAATCAGTTGGGAAAAACTCACCCAAACTACCCTAAACCTTTGCCCTCTCTTAATCCGTGTACAAGAGGGTTTGGCTTTTTTTTTTTAAAAAGTGCTTTTTTCCCTCCCTGAAATGGAGGCAATTGATAGGCTCATAAACAAATACCAAACATTAAGTCCTAATCTCCATATAGAGGAGCCTGACCCTTTTTATGGAGAGAGAGGGTAGAGGGAGGAAACAGGGCCAGGAGTTTGAGGTTTAATGCTTATTAAAGTTTTAGTGGGTGGGAAAATGCAATCAATAAATTTTGTTTAATGCCTCAAAACTGGTGTTAGTTTTCACTAGCTACACTGGAGAGTAGTTTTCATTTTGAAACTAGGACACTCGTAGTTGGAATGACAATTAATGTGGAGTGAATATGGTCCCAGTTGGAAGCCGATTTTTTGAATAGCATGAAAACTTCCCCCACCTCCCCGCCTTGGCTCCGGAGTGGGATAGCTTCCGTTTTTAATTAGCGAACCAGGCAAAATTTAGCTCATTGTGTCTTTCTGCTCCTTTGGCCCAGTGGATAGCTTGGATTTCTCCATCTTGCTGTCATGAAGCTGTTCTTTTTATTTTTTTCCTTCCCTTCAGTTTTGGTGCGGGGAGGAAGCGGGGGGCTTCAGGATACTTAGGATTAAAGTCATTGTTCGGGGGTATTTGCAGCCAGCTGCCTGCATTAAATGAAGATTAAAGGAGCGCACAGTAAAAGTGCGAGGGAAATGCAGGGGAGCTGGGATTTGGGAGCTGCATAGCTGTGAACCGAAGGGGAAAGGTTGGGACTTTATGGCAATTTTTTTCCGATGCCATGTGATCTCAAAGCCCACTTCAGAAAAGCATCACAAGTACCAGAAAAGCATCACAAGTAACTGCCAGGGCCAGGCCTGCCTGGGAACTGTAAGGGGACCGTAAGTCTTTGCATCCCTAAAAAGTTCCTCTGAGGTAAAGCTGAACACTTTGGGGCCTGGTGAACTTAGGTATTTTT
This sequence comes from Burhinus bistriatus, assembly GCA_013397275.1. Taxonomy (NCBI): domain Eukaryota; kingdom Metazoa; phylum Chordata; class Aves; order Charadriiformes; family Burhinidae; genus Burhinus; species Burhinus bistriatus. The sequence goes on from VYXH01007529.1 coordinate 587,501, forward strand.
TAAAAAATTCATCCACAAGAGCAGTTAAGAGGTGGTGAACGTTTTGCTAGAATTCACTAAATAACCGAAAACCCACCCTGCAGGTTGAGAACTCCAAAAGTAATGAATTTTTGAAGGATTTTAGGAAGGAAATGAGGGTGTGGAGGAGGAGCTCAGAAAAAATAACTCAAAAGAATTGTTCAGCAATGCATGCGTATTCTTTTAAGGATTTAATAAGAGAGTTTAAAAAATATTTCCAAAGATTGAGTTTCTCGCCTTCCGTTATGCTTTGTGGAGTGCTCATTTGTGTGATCTGTAGTTCTTGTTGCAAATTTTGCTAATTGCTTGGTGTGTGTCGCCTACAAAGCCCCACCAGGTAGACTGGTCCACCAAAGCAGGAGGGACGGCATGGAGCGCTGATGCTAAAGAACATAGGTTTGCTCAGGGCATCCACGCTTTGGCAGGACTCAGTCCTGCTCTGATGGAGGCTGGGGACAAGCTTTGCTCAGTCTGTTGGGATGCTGGGAAGCCTCAGTCTGTGCCTCAGTTTCCATAGCTGCCTCCACTGGCTTTGGAAAGGAGTTGTGGTGGTTGCTTGCTTGCTGCAATGATGACGGTTTTTTGGGCTTCTTCAGGCATGAGAAGCAGGAATGTGGAAACATTAGCTGTTTTGTGGTGGGATCTGTCTGCCGAGATGAAGCTGGGTTGCCCCTGCTGTGCTATGCAGAAGCTGGGGCCAAGTTGGCACCATTCTTCAGAGGCAACAAGAGGCAGACACCTAAATGGCCCATCAGCACAGTGTCTTGTGCTCCCCCTAGGATCAGCCCAACAGGTGTTTCGTCACTCTGCCTTGAGTAGGGAGCGGTCTGGGTTGACCATGTTTGGCCACCACCATCAGGTGAGGTGGGCTGTGTGACATGTGGGCAAACCAGCTGCAAGGATGCATTCATCCTTGTGCCCGGCTGGGACTGGTGTCATCCCTGCCACAGGCATGGGCTGCTGAGATCTGATACAGCTCATTGCTGCCCTCCTGTTGAGTAAAGCACAAGGGCTTCGGCATCCGGGAGAGCAGGAGCCATCTGCATGGGCATCCTTGAGGTGCTTCAGCATGAGCCAGGAGCTCCCATAGGACACATGGAGCAGCACAGCCTGGGGACCTCAGCATCCCTGTGCTACCGGGTCTCTGCTCCACTCTGCTCCTGTCGTTAGGGTCCATTGATGAAGACGTGGAGGACATTTCATATCAGTTCTTTTATTTCTGTTTAAAAAAAAAAGAAAGACAGAGTGCAGAACTGTGAGATAAATAGATACGGGTGGTCGTTGCTGTGCACTTTTGTGTTTTTAGTGGGGAACCAAGGAAAGTGTTTGATTGCACAGTCTGGCCAGATTTTGAGGAAAACCCTGTCACTGCCTGTTCCTTTAAGCCAGCAAAGCCCCAGCTGAAGGCTGTCTTTGGGTCAGGCTCTGCACTCTCAGCGACAACCAAAGCTTTGTGTCTCTTGGGTTTTGCATTCCCATTCTTGTTAGGTGTAGCCAGGAGACCCCTTTGATTTGTTCTCTGGGGTTTTTTTTCCTCCTCAGGGCTTTCCAAGTGCCACAGGGAAATCCTCCTGGCCAAAGTGTTTTTGTAACTATTTTAGCTTTGTGATGATTTATTTCTTCTTCTAACTCTCAGCATCTGAATTGGGTGATTTGAGAAAACAGTCCATTAAAAGGAGGATACTGTAGAGTCCTGATGAATCCTGTTTTCTACTTGGCCGGTGGAACAGAAAGCTAATTGCCGGTAGTAAATCCATTCAAAGGAGGGCTGGAGGGAGGGGGAAAAGCTAATATTCCTCCTTGAATGCCATTTAATCTCTGAAACCTTTCATGCAGATGTAAATTAGGATTTGCACAACAGAGTCAACAGTTGCTCCGTAGATAAGGCAGATTTGCAACATCTGCTTTTCCATTCGAGAAGCTCTTCCAAAGTCGCTGTTGGGGATAGCCAAACTAAACACTAGAGATTTTTTTTTTTCTTTCCATAATCTCTTGTTTATGAAGAAGGCTGCATATGACAGAACTAAACCTGGTTATCGTTCTGCTTATTCTCTAGGAAAAAAGTTTGCTTTCCTCCCAACACAGATCTAAAAAAACCCCATGGGGATTTTTTACCATGCGTGGTAATGGAGTGCAGCACACTTGCTAACATCTTTGGAAGAACCGTTGTCTGGTAACAATTGCATAGACTACTGCGGTGGTAATACAGTATAAACAGTTTACCTTGCATTATTATTAGGAAAGCTATTTTAAGCTTTTCCAGGAGAACAACACCCTCCACCCGCCCCAAGCAAATACGCGCAATAGGTGAAAGATAAAGTGGCACCTTCAAATGACGCAGGCAAACCCTTTTCAGACGTGGTTCCCTAAAGGCACGTTTCTCGATCGTGGTTTAGGCTTTTACAGAAGCAACTGGATTTTTTTTATTTTTGCTGAAGTTTGAGCCCCATTGAGCAGGAGAGATAACCCAGCTGAACACCGCGTCAGGAAATGATGTTGCTTCGGCAAAGCATCCTGTGCTGCCGTGGTTGCCAGAGCCCCTTCTTCGTGGGATGGCTGCAGCCTGACACTGGGAAATGTGCTCTGAGAGGGGTCTTCACCTTGTGGGGGGCGGACAAAAGGAGGAAGAGAGAAGACAGGACATATATTTTATAGAATACTTTTTATTTTAGATATATAATATTATATATAGTATCATATACATAAAATTATATAATATTATGTATGTAAGTAAGTATAGGTATATAAATATAAAAATATATTTAATATTATACATATAAACCACATAAAACTTCTATTTTATATGTTATATTTTGCTGTGCCAGGCTGGTGATGTGCCCTTTGGGGTGGCAAAGCTGTGAGCAGGCAGGGATGCTCTTCCACTGGGACTTTTGTGACTGCTGCGGAAAGGAGAGGAAGCTTTGCCTTGCATTCAGCACCGCCAAAAATACATCTATAAAAACACCCCAGCAGCTCCCGGCGGTGCTGTTGAGGGTATGTGGTGACTTTAGGTGAGCTTACTTTGCTGCAGGGGCCGCTCCCTCGATCTTATCTGCCCTGAGAAGGCAGGTACTTGGGGAAACAGGCGATCCCATGATCTTACCATCCCCACCTCTCACAGGGGCTGGTTCGGTGGTTTTCAGTATTTCTCCAGGGCCCATCTGCCTCTCTGGGGGGACAGAGGGAACAGGCACGTGGCAGGGTGATCGTGGGGAGGTGGCACTGGGGCCGCTTGTTGCCCTTCCTGGCTGCTTTTTAAATTAAGGCAGGTCCCAAATGAACAGTGTTCAGCAAGCAAAGTGTTTTATTTCCTTTCTGGGCAACAGGGTTTGCTCTTCCCAGTGCAGAAGTCCTGAGGTGAGGTGGGGAAGTAGCCCTGTCCCACGAGCAGCCACACAGGCGTTGGGAAAAACACTGTTGGGGGGGTGAATAATTTGATGGGCACCTATTAACACCAGGTGGGACTCTATTTAGAATAAACCAGGGCTAAGCGTGCATAGAAGACACGATGCTGGTCTGAGCCTGGGGATAGTCTACGAACGAGGCCACGATGGCCAAGAGCACATCCCACTGATGCTGGAGGTCTCCGTATCCCTCCAGCATTTAGCCACTGACTCGGCTGCGACCATCATCCCCCCTGGGAATGGGATACCGAACTCAACAGGAGAAAGCTCTGGCGTGGTTGTTGCTCCGTGATCATATAATATATCCTGTCACAGTGGATTTGGTGCAATAAAATACATAGAACAACAAACGTTTTCAAATGAACCTGCAGAAAGTACATGGAATGCTGCTATCTTTCTGCCTGTTAACATGCCAAATACAGCTTGTCCAGCTTGAAAAGGGGTAAATACGATCCACTAATATGAGCTACTTAGTCCATTCCACCACTGGGCTGTGAAGCAATCCCGCAAAGCCTCTCTGGCATTGCCAGAGTTCAAGGTGGGGTGAGGAATATTTTGCTTTTGGTTCTTAAGGTCATGTGCCTCGAGCTCTCTGTGGTGGGAGTCCCGGTGGGGTTTTGATTGTATGCTGATGTGCCCTGGCTGCGTGATGCTCGCTGGAGGAGGAGGAGGATGATGGGGGAGCCATGCACCCACCTGAGCAGTCCCTCGGGAGGCTCCCAAACACTTTGATGTTTGGAAAAGCAGAATCGTGGGAACTTATTCCAGGAGGAAAAACACAGGTGAAGAGAAATAACCAGATGGAGTGTCCTGGAGCCAGGACCCAGCACCCTGCGAGGTGGCGCGGGGCCCTGGGGCTCCCCCACCCTACCGAGTCTCTGCAGGCAGCGTGGGCTTTCGCCAGTCGGGAGCAGCCCCCGTGCTTTCTGCCACTGAGGAGGGCACCAGCCAGTCTATAGATTGGCTCGAAGTTTTTGGGGGGCCATAGGCAGCCCACGAATACCCCACCACCCTCCACCTCCTCACCCTTTCATGCCTGAAAAATAAAAAACTGCATATCCTTCTGCAGTTCTTGAGAGCTGCCTGCATTAAAACCAAAATAAAACATTTCCAGGCTCAGCCAGAAACAAGTATTGATGTCTAAGAGGAGCAGACATCTGATGGAAATACTGACACACTTAAGCACTTGGAGCTGCAAACCACACAGAAAGTGAATTATTGCTGGGATGAGCCAAGTAGCTACAGAGATGAAGTATCTTATCCTTATAAGTGAATACATGCAAAAGCATTTTAGCATTGCTGGGCCAGCTGCTCCTCATTGTGGAAGGTGCTTCCCGGCTAGTTGCTGCCTTTATGCTCCTCTGAACAGCTTGAAAATTGTCTTTTTCTGTAGCATGTTTGCTGCAAGCACCAATGATGATGATGCAAGTGCTGATCTCCATCAGAAGTGTCTCTTGGTGATTCTCGATTCATTACTGCTTTGGCTAAACTAACAAATGGTTGAATTTTAGTCATATCTTGGGAGCCCGCAACCTAGAATTGCCTCCTCCTCTCCAAGAACTCATTAATGCTGCAAAGGCATTACTGCCTGCTCTGCTGGTGAGTGGTGGAGTGGGCTCCTGTAACCCCTACACAAGTTAACTCCCCAGTAATTTATACCTATGTCTGCTGTGGATTTTGAAAAGATGCTATTAATGTCAGTTAGATCCCAAATGGGAGTTTCCTTTGGGAGAGCTGGGGGGAAACCTTTGCAACCCAATTTGCAATAGAAGCACTTTGGGAGAGTTTTAAAGGACGCATGAGGATAGCTGTTAGCCAGCAGTGAGGATAGTTTTCTTAGGACCCAGGACTGAGATCCGGGAGATGTGCATTCGTAGCCCCAGTAAATGTGAAAACCTGCCTCCCCGCAGTGCTGCTTTGTGGTCAGAAGTTTTTTTGACTGCCTCTGTCAAAGGTGCGTGTCCAGATGGAAGAAGCAAGGACGTTGGGAGAGCTCGGTGCCTGCTCCCCTCTACTGGTTTCCTTATGATTTAGCAATGGGAGATGCAGGATGAAGAAGGTGGCCAAACCCTTGCCCAGGTCCCTGGAAGGGTTCAGCCCGTCTATGTTAAACCCCTTCCAAGCGCAGGCTGCACATACAGCTCCTGCGCAGCTTTAAATGCCAGCTGTTCTCAGTACGGAAATGAGACTGTCTCTGCTTTCGGATTTATCATTGTATTTGAAAGCTATATGAGGAATAGTAATAGTAAAATCTCATTCTCCAAGATGGCATTTGGGCAAAATGCTTAAGCACTTAAGTGCACATTTAAGTACTTTGTGGAGGTCTCCAATTTGGGTCCTGTTTATTTTTTAAGCCAGAAGCATATAAACTGAAATTTGAAAAACTGTTTAAAGAAGTGAGATTAAAATTGTTAGTAACATTCTCCTTTTAATTCACCACTCCATCTTTCCAGATATTACTCCCAGTCAGTAGGAATAAAGTCACTAGGACTGAACTTTGTATTTAACAGGCATCGGGATATCTGCTGGAGAGATCGAGGGCAGAGATGCCAAAATAAAGTTGTCAGAAACAAGAGATGATGCTTCTTTCCACAGAAGAAGCTTCAGACCCCAGTTGTTCTGCTCTGAGTCTAAAATGAATTTCCTCTTCATTTCAGCATTCCCTAATTATGTTTTATAAAAATAATTTGTTGCTTTGCCATTAACCCAGGTTCGTTACAGCTTTCAAAAAAGTGATTTCCTTTTAAATGGCCAAACAGTACATTTTGGCTTGTTATTAGTCCGGGCTTGTTCCTGTTTGGTAGGTTTAGGATATAAAAGCCAAAATATACAAGTCTTGATCATTTGGCAAACAGCTTGGGTAAAACCGTGTAGTTTGTGTGGTGGAATTGTGTAGCTGTGTGGGGCTTGTTTTCCAGTAGATTAAATTAGCAAGAGCTTCCATCAGAGTCAACAAAGATCAGTACCCAGTCCTGCAAGTGCAAAACTGTATATAGGGCTTTTTAATTGGAAGCTAAAGTTGGTACCATTGAAAAAATCCTTATAGTCTAGAAGAAGGAAGAAAAAACCCTGAAAGGAACACTTAAACCAGAATATTTCCCAGCCGTATTTTTCCCAAGGGTATATTGCAGTTGGGAAGACCCCATGGACAAACAATGTCACAACAGATGCTGGTCTAATAAGAGGAAGATGCTGGTGCTCTGTCTTCTTTTTCTTTTTACTAAAAGTATATGCTTTCAGGGAAAACCTTTTCATTAAAAGAAAAAAAAAAAACCCAACACCCTAAACCTTTGACTTTATGAATACCACAAAATTCTGGCCAAAACCTAAAATATTTGAGTTGGAATTGCTGCCAGGGTATCACAGGAAAGGTTCTTTGTAACCCCAATGAGTGTGGGCTTTGCCTCCTGTGAGAGGATACCTCCCATGAAATACCACATTTTCAGGCCCCTGGGATTCTTCATTTCTACCCTGCAAGGCTATGGACTGAAACATTTTTATATTTTTAAATTTCCACAAGAATAAAAACTTGCATGACAAGAAGGGAAATGCAATACATTTTTCTCTCATAACCTGCTCCAACTCTCGCTTAATGGCAAAAGAGCAGCTTGAAGTCAATGCCACAATGTATTCAGAGCTGCTGTAATTGCATTGATTTCACAGTCAAATTGTAATCTACGAATATGCTTAAACTGCAAAATTAGCATCTCTATCCATATCTGATTACTATCGGAGATAGAGACAAGCCCATCTGGGTTTGGATCATGGGATTAGGTTCAGACCAGTCTGATTCGAATTAACTTTTTACTTGTTAATTATATAATCATAGCACCGAAGCATCTTTGTTGTGGAATAGGATCCCCTGTGATACATATTGTACAAAACCAAGAAGTCTCTTATGTCTGGTGGAGCGTAGTCTCAGAGGAGGTGTGAGCCAGAAGGTAGAGACAGGGCAATGCCAAGTGAAAATGTTGGTTAGCGTAGACAAGGTGGGGAGAATGGCAGTCTTGCTGTTGATCTAGATGGGTTGAGGGCAGCTGTAGAAGGCAACTTTATTAAACTGGTATAGAGCAAGAATAAACCATTCAACGTCAGGCCTGAGTTTATGTCGCTTAACTGAGCCTGAGGACCATCAGATGCGAGAACCACGCTTTCAGTATGCCCCGTGTTCCTCCGTGGGGAGACATACAAGCTTGAACGTTTCCTCGTGTCATTATCCTACAGTAAAACAAAATTCTCCAGCTCATGGCAGGGTTCACTGTCTTCACTCATGTAACAAACTGCCACAGCTGGTGGATAGACTGAAGAAATAGGTATTTCAGCTTTCGTGCTCCGTCTTTGGTTCTGCACTTTGTTGCACAGAGTAACTCCAGCGAGCTAGTGATGGGTTCATTTATTTTAGCTATTCCAGCCTGCATCTTTTGTCCCTTCTCCCTTGTTTGCTTCAGCTCACAGAGGTTGCCTCTGGGCCGTCTGGAGTCACTTGAGAAACTGAGTTTATCCCCATTTCTGCTCCTTGTATCCCCTCCTTGCTGGGTCTCACAAGGGTTGTGGACTGGCAGGAATAAAGATACCAAGATCTGAACTGTGAACTTGCAGCACACGTACTTATTTCTGCCAGATCACCCTGACATGCAACACCAGGCGTTGCAATGACCCTACAGAGGTCTGTGCTGTTTGTTCTAATGCATGGGATGGCATGGCTGTGTTTTGGTCACTATAGGGTTGAGAGCATCCTTTTAGATCAGCTAGAGACCTGACCGCAGTGTGCACAGCTGCCTTTTTTTCTGCATTAATACCTGCCTGGGGCAGGCAAGCCTTACCTCTGGCAAGGAGGAGCTCTGGGTACATGGAAGCATCAGTAGGGCAAATATAAGTTTCTTTTTTAAATGCTCTTTCATTCTCCAACGCCTGCTCCTACTTACTCATTTCCATTTCTTTTTCCCTTTGCAGAATACTTGAGGAGCGAGACCGCCTTTCTGGAAGAGTTGGTGTTTGGAAGTGGAGATACCATTGAACTTTCCTGTAACACCCAAGGCTCTTCTGTGTCTGTTTTCTGGTTTAAAGATGGTATCGGGATTGCACCTACCAACAGAACTCATATTGGACAAAAACTGTTGAAGATAATCAATGTGTCCTATGATGACTCGGGGCTGTACAGTTGCAAGCCAAGGCATTCCAACGAGGTCCTGGGAAACTTTACAGTCAGAGTTACAGGTACGTGCAGAAATACAGCTGTCTCAGTGCTTTTGTTTTTTAAATTTTAAATTTTTGTACCTTCACATGTTCAGCACAGCTGGTGCTTTGTGGTCTTCGTCCGTACTTGGTAGGTCTCCTCCTCCCCGGTAAGTCCTGGCAGTGATTAGACTGACAAAACAAACCAATTGAAGAATGCTTGCGTGTTCATAGCGAATCTTAAAGCTTGATGTTAATAGCGAGAGAGACTTAGAAACGGTGCTAGTCAGATTAAACCCCAAATCCCCCTTAACACTCAAATAGATGCAATGCTACGTGTGCCTTTGAAGTCTTTTGTGAGTGAGTGAACTGTGGCTCAGGGAGGTTAAGTGACTTTTTCCACTTTATGTGACAAATCAGTGGCAAAATTGCATGTAAAAGCTGGAGATTCCTGAAAACTGTTTCCCTGTTGTAGCTGATAAATCTCTTCCCTCCATCCCAGTTATCACAAATTACTAGTTTGTTTCGGAAGTAGCATATCTGTAAACTGTGTATGTCTCAAATACGTGCTTCATCAAAGGTGCTGACTGGGATTCATATATTGCAAACAAGTGCTGTGTTACCAAAGCACATGCTGGTCATTTGCTTGGCTGTATTTTCCGTGATTAGGACAGTAGGACAGAACAGCCACAAGCTGTCCAAGCCTGGATCACTAAACAGAGGGTGCCAGAAAAATCTGTTGTTCCTAGACAGCTAACTGCTAACACTAAGATCATCTCCACGATTTTGGGCTGCTGCGTTGGTAGATGGATACTCATCACTGTGAGCAGATAGAAAGCCTCCTGATCACACAGATTAAAAGCCTGAATTTTCAGAAGAATTAACCCCTTGTGGATCTAAGGTTTTGAACACTCTCCTTTCCCCTGGCACTGTTGGAGCTTTTTCAAGCATCCCCAAACAGTAGGTCCTTGCCTCCCGGAGCTGAGTTCCCTCAAAAAGTAAGGGACTCTGTTCGAAAACCAAACACAGAAATGTTTGTGATCGTAAATCATTCCATAAAGGGCTTTCTCGTGCCAGGAATAGGATTTTGTGTAAGTGAGAGAATCAAACCATCGTGAGAATAAAAGCTCACTTCAGCAAGCCATCACCAACATCTGCTTTTCATTGAATGTTACTGGAGATTGCTGTGAATGCTTCAAGGTCATATCAATTAAATGGTTAAAGAAGTATTTGGCCCTTGAAAGGCTTTCTTTAACTAGGTACGATTATTGGAACTATCCAAGGAGCTGCAGGTTGTTAGAAACGTTACTCTCCTTTTTTTTTAAGTGACATTAAAATGCTTTTGAGTTCAAGGGGCAGCAGGGAGGCAGAAGAGGGCAGCTGGTTACACGCTCAAATGAAACAGCTGCCAGCCCCAAAAGTTTGTAAAGTGAGAAATTGTTTTTAATAGTGGAAGGGCTGATAATCCTCTGCTTTTAAAAAGTTTAAGCCCCAGTGTTTTTCCTCTTCGCTAATAATAGCTAATAACAGCTTAAGAACAAGCGAGTAACCTGAACCTGCTTTCTGACAGCATTATGAGTCTTTGATTCTATTAGCCCACTGTCATTACCACCAAAGTGCTGGTAATGTGGGAGTCTCCGTTTTAGCTGTCAGCAGCACTTGTTTTAAACTTTGAAGCCCTGCTTTATGTGGCAATAGTGGCGCCTCTCATATGCTCAGACATTTCTTCATAATTGGTATTGATTGCTCAGCGTGGCACTGCGGAGATGAGATTGTTATCGGAGATTTGTGGTTTGTGTTCCCACTTCTCAGAGGCAACACCAGCGATTAACTCAGGTATCTGGTCAAGTGTTTATGTGGATATCTACTATTGGGGGCTGGAGTTGTTCTCTGTGTTAAACTGGTTTAAATCTATACTATCAAACTGGAATTGCTCTGATCTGTATTCTTAAGTGAGCAAAACTAGGCTAGACATATTCAGAATAGCTGATAGACATGTAAGTCCCTTTTTGAGAGATGCTTGCAGACTCTAGAAGCATATCAGGATTTTCCTACGTGGGGCCATGAGTTTTGAGTCTGCAAAAAATTGGCTTTTCTGCAGCGATTCTCAGTGTGCACAGTGAGGTGCCAAGTCTTCAGACTGAATGCGCTGGAGCTGGCATTTCAGGGTTGAAAACCAGGTTGATTAATAGCAGGGTTTGATCTCTTTAAAATGCCTCCCTTGACAGACATGGGCTTGAGTGTTGTGCTAGTTTACAAAAAGAAACGTACTGTCTTATTAAAACCTGAGCACTTGAAGAGGATCACAAATAGGGGCTGCGTGCCCAAACTGCTCTCCAGCCCTGTTGGCAGAAGCTCCATTTCTGCAACCATTTCACGCACAGAGCACTCTTTGGATTTAGTGGCTGAGCAGCACCCCTGTGAGGAGCACGGACTGCAAGCTGGTACCAGCGAAAAGAGCTTTCAAAATACCCAAGACTAAGCTCTTCAAAACAGGTAACTGAAAAAATTAAGCCCATTTCCGTTCATAATTAAAGCCCTTTTGACAGTAGCATCATCTACCAGTTCTTGCTGATGCCAATACTCGTCAACTTCTGAAAAGGATTACTATTTTAGTAAATCATTAACAAATAGCTTACAAATTTTTAGTCACCTTTTGAAAAAGGTGACGTTTTAGTAACCGGAATAGAACAGTAGCTCTGAACTTGGGATATTTGGCCTTAAAACCTAAGATGCATCTCTCATCTGAAACACAAGCAAGGTCAAAGACTCTTTCCTCAATCTTGTGGAAGTGTTTTTGAATTGGTTTAAAAATTGATTCCGCTCCTCTGGTCGCAATTGGTTCATTGGAAACCAGAAGTAAACTATAATCACGTGTTAATATATGGGTAACCAAATCTGAGAGTGCAGGGCTGAGAATGTGCTGGTTTCTCTGTCGGTGCTGGTGGGGATTTGGCTCAGTTTCTGCCTTCGCCAGGACTTGAGTAAACCTGCTGGTTCAGCCAAAACAGCTAAACATCCACTTCACGTTCAGCAAGCCCCCTGGCATTTCCCCAGTTCTGCTGCCAGCAGGACTTCAGCCGTGGATTTGCAGTTGGATACGTCCTTGAAGTCTTCCTTGAGACTTTGCCAGAGAGAAGGTGCACGGCATGATGCACCACTGAAGTCTAAAGCAGGGAGGTGATTCCTTTGTTACTTGCTCCTGTAGATGGTGAATATGTCTGGGAATTCCTTCCAGATTCTGCAGAGAGGTATTATTTGTTATTACCTTTCCCCTACCTTTTTTTTATGTTTTCTTTATTTTTTTCCTCTTTTTTAAACACTTTTTTTTCTTCCCCCCCCC